>JACM01026055.1:0-35605 GCA_000787095.1 Periophthalmodon schlosseri | reverse complement strand
AGTAATTAGTTTGTGTCTATAATGACCTTCTACAGCTCAAATCTTGTAGTACAGAAAAATAACCAAAGTACTACAATACTGACCCCAAAAAGTAGTGTTCCTTCATATCAGCCACGATAATGATTATCGACTTATTGCTCAATTTATCGTGAGTACTTTTTCTTTGGAGTAGTAGGATATTTTTGGTTATTTTTTTCCAATATAAGATTTGAGTTGTAGAAATAACTTCTGTCACTCATTATAGATAAAACTAATTTACTAATATGTTGCATTCTGCTATTTATGAGTTGTAGAAATAACTTCTGTCACTCATTATAGATACAAACTAATTACTAATATGTTGCATTCTGCTATTTAGTTATTTCAGCTCATGTTTGTACATTTAGAATAGCTTTTTGGGGATAATTCTGCTTTATGGTTTGGTTTCAATATTATCATTTATCATCTAGATTTACTCCAGCGATATATTTGTACAAAATGTGTTACAGTAACATATATTGAACAGTACAGTCGATACAGTATTTATCTTGACAGGCCTAGATGTTTGAGCCTCAACCAGTGTATTAACAGGCACATCTTGGCACATTTTTGATGCATTGGTGTAGGGATGAAAAGATTAATCAAGTAAATCGAGTAATTCGATTACTAAAAAGCTTTGATTCTTATTTTATTGCCTCGACAATTCATTTCATTATAATAATTTGTTAAAACCACATGAAACTCAAGTGCACGGAGCCTGCACAGCACGGACTGCACAACAGTGAAGAGAGTTGTGTATTTTAGATCCTCAAGTGAGTTTAGGTCCACACTAGGACTTTTGAACTGAGCCGTGCTCGAGCAAGATTACATAGAGTTCTATGACCCCAACTCACACCTGCACAACCGGACCGAGCCACGGCCCGGTGACGTCGTCACACAGCGATGTTTGTTTACATGTGGCACAGCACTGCTAAGTGCTTTAGCCGAGAAAATAAGACCAGAGACATGAAATATCTCTTAAATAGTGAGGCAGATGTGAATCCTGCTGTGATACTCCTCTGTGAGTTTATGGATTAAACAACAATGTGGAGCAGTGAAGCAAACAGGAGACGAGGCTTCAAAACTTCTGTCTGCCACAGTCCTTATAGAAGGTGAGCGCAGATTCGACGTGAGTTTGAAGCAGAATTCTTTGACTTTTTCCTCTTATCCTCAATCCTCTCTGCGCATAAGACAGGGCTCGTGAAATGGTGAGTGTGCGTGTACATGAGCAAGAGCTTTGGCCCACCTCCTCCAACCGGACCAAAGTTTTACACTACTGCACTTTAGGGACTATCTGTGCCTGGGCACAGTTCGATTGGGCTAGTGTGAGTGCACCAAGGATATTTTATGGGAGGTAAAAAAAATAATAGATTACTTGATTAATCAAAGTAAATAATCAATAGATTACTCAGTTACTAAAATAATGGATAGCTGCAGCCCCACACTGGTGAAATATTGTCCGAATATTGTTGACAAAATATCAAGATATTTGTTTTTATCAACACCTCCCACTGTACTCTGATAAGAACATAACATGGCTTATACTGTACTTGTTGTCGCCTGTTGCCAAAAATGGCTGAGGTCATGTGGCTTATGCAGGATTACCAAAAGAGAATTCATACAGGCCACTCCTCTGATACAGCAGCGTTAACATTCACCCTGTGTGGACTTGACCGTGTTTTTGAAAATGTAATGAAACGTGCTCAGGGGCCGTCATCGTCCCGCTCCCACGCGCTGTTATTTGATCCGCAGATCTGATGGCTGTCTGATGCCTCTCTATTGAATTATCATGTGACTTGATATCCATGCAGGCTGTTAAGCGGTATTTAACAAGGCGACCCAACCAAGGGATAAAGCCATGGACATAGATCTGTCACGATAACACGTTTAAAGTACAAGATATGGCTGAATAAAATATAAACGATAATCTTGAACTCTAACAGCAAGATTACCTCATTAAACCCTTTTCTAAATGTGCAGTATAGTTTTAAACAGGAACTGCAATAAGTCAGTGGCAGAAAGGGACACTAAAGTAGTTATTTATAATGAACTATAAGTTGTTTAAAGTCCTATATTACTTTTTTGTTTAAGGTCCTATATTACACAAAATCGACTCTTGTGAGCTTTAAGGCATGTTAGAACTTTGTTACCTCCACAAAAACATACCCGGAGTTGTGTTTTGTTCCATTCACACATGTTTGAGTAATTCTGCATTATTAGTTTGTCTACATCTCATGCTCAGTTCCACCTTGCGATGTCATGAAGGGGTAGTTTTCAAGTTAACAGCTACCTTTTACTTTTAGTTCAGTAGAGATTGGCAATTCCAGGGCTGAAATTATCCAAATGATTCTAGTGAAGGTGCATGGAGTTTAAAAACACAGTGGAGCACTTCCCGTATTACCACATGACATCACAAAGTGGAACAGAGTGTTTTCTGTTTGAGAGAAGAACTAAATATGCAGGGTTTGTGTGTTAAACATGTGTGAATGAAACAAAACACACCTCCAGGTCTGTTTGTGATGAGGTAACAACATTATAACATAGATCAGAAAACAGCGCAATATGGGCCCTTTAATGGTGCACTGTGTAACTTTTCTGGTAGAAAGCCATCACCTGCTTGTCGTGTTTGTACAAAATCCTATTATTTTTCCTGGAATGTTTCCCTATAAAACCTATCTCTATGGAGAGGAGCAGGTGACTCCATTAGGCCAAGTTACAGGCCAGATGTCTGGAGAGGCGACTCTGCTCACAGTAAGAATGCAACAAAAACACATGTAATGAAATAAGTGTAAGATAGATTAGCTTAATGCCCAACCTTCCAAGCAAAGCAATAACATCTCCATGGAGACAGAAAAGTTACTTACTGGACCTTTTAAATTCTTAATACTTAAAAGTACAGAAAAATATTTTTAAAATTTCTCCACTAATGCAAAGAAAAAGTTAATATAGAAATTGCCCTGACAGGTAGGGATGTAACGATACGCAAATATCACAGTACGTTATTGTCACGATATTCATTTCACGCTGCGATATTTATTGCAATATTGTGGAGATGCTAAAAGAACAGAATTGAATAAATGCTACTTTTTCATTTTAAAAAAGCCTGTGTTGTGTTGATGCTGTATTACCGTCATAATCCAAAGAAAGAAAATAGAAAAGTTCAGTTATTTCTTCATACTGTCTGCATTGAAATGGAGCAAAGGATCATGGTCTATGTAGTTCCCTTTTTTAGCTATTGCTGCAACAACAACAGCTTGTAATTCGATACAGTGTGATAGTGACAGCCCATGGTATTATTGTGAGACATTTGCCAATACGATATCACGATACTTTGGTTCTTGTTACATCCCCAATGACAGGCCTATGTGGACATCCCCCATTGTCTATTGGAGCTGTTAGGCTGTAAACGTCCTCCTTGTTCTGCTGCCCTTTGAGCTACTGTTTTCTCCACAGAGAATGGTGTTTCTCAATCATCTCCCTTGTGAAATATTTCCCCAGTCACCATGTCTAATTAGCCCAGGCGCCCTCCCTTGAAAACGTATTGCACCACTGCTTCACGAGGTGGAACCATTTACAAGTCACGCTTCATTATCTGTGTGTGCATGCTGTGGTCACGCATCACTCTGGTTTTAACATAATGAAAAACAAACCTCATTTTCAACTGCGACGCGTCCCATTTATATGCGTGACCCTGATCTCTTAAAGGTGCACTGTGTAATTTTTCTAGTGGAGCGTCCGCCACTTGCTCGTCTCCATGGAGATGTTATTGCTTTGCCTGGAAAGTTCCACTGTATTAGTAGACAAGCAAGTGAAGCTTTAACTTATTTTCCAAAACACAGTAATTGAAAAACATTTACCCAATTGAAACTTCTGTATGTATTCAACATCTGGAAACAAATTTTGAGTCCTGACCATAGACTGCATGAAGAAGTGGACTAAGTGACTGTGACGTCACCCATAGCATTCGGCTCCAGCCAAATGAAGCTCGTCGAGCCTAGAAGTTATAGGGATGAATTTGGAGCGGAGTTCCATATTTGGAATTCCAATCGCGAGTATCATAGCAACCAAAGAGCCAATTAGGAGTGAGGCTGTTGAAGGTAATGCCACTTCCTGCCTGCAACGCTGGTTTAGCAGGGAACGAGTGCTTAGCAACGCTGTCATTAAAACCTGTTGTTAACGCTAGCTGGAGCAACCTCAGGGAAAAGAAGGCATCTGATATGTCTGTTTTTAATGTTCATATCTTGATTTACAGACGCAATATCCAGGATCATGTAGAGCGGGTTAATACGAACATTTTAAGACCAAAATGACGAGCCTGACAGCAGCACATAGGGAGAGAGGGGTGACAGTTTTTTCATTAAAAAGTGAAATGGAGCCAGAGTCAATGGAGCCGGAAGTGGCCCATGCTTACCTCCTATTTGGAATGCGGTGGCTAGCAGGTTAGCTATGTCCATATTATGTACAGTCTATGGTCCTGACTCAAAAGTTAGGACTGCACTCCCAAATGAAGTACTGGACAAAATCGATTAAGTATTGCATTATACTGCTTCCTCTTGGGATTATGACAGAGGTATCGGTGTCATAGCGTATTTCAATATCTTCATGAGTCTTGTGAGACGCTTTGAATCGATTCTTCTGCCTGATTGACTTACAGGAGCCATTTATACAGGCCTTTACAGTCAGCATGTTCTATCATATTCCATTGTTATTTATAATCTACATTTTAAAGCAGTTTTGTTCATTTTCTTTAAAGGTGCACTATGCAGCTTTTCTGGTGAAGGGACCACAACCTGCCTGTCTCCATGGAGATGTTATTGCTTTGGCTGACATGCTCCACAGTATGGCATTAAACTTGTCTATCTCTATTTCTGACACTACCAAGCCATGTTACTGGTAAGATCTGTGGAGAGGCAAGTAAACCCCGCGCACTATAAGAATGAATGCCTGTTTATCAAGTTAACCCTTTTTTTTGCAACAAAACACCTTGACTTGAATAAATTATGTAATAAATGAATAAATAAAATAAAATAATAATACATTAATTCAATTAATAATTTAAATGCCATACTGTGGAACATTACAGACAAAGCAATGGCATCTCAATGAAGACAAACAGGCGACAGACCCTCCTCTAGAAAAGTTCCATAGTGCAACTTTAGCTAATTTGCTTTTATTATTGCAGCATAATTAGAAACGTAGTCCTCGTGTGTTGGTGTAATTGGACTTGCAGTAGGCGCGGTGCTATGAACTGACAGGTCATTAAAACGCTCTGATTAATTTTATTATTCTTGAATTTTCTGTTGAATTTTTGTAGCGGCAAAAGAAGGAGCCCCGCGGCTAAATAAATATAAATGCTATTAAGTATAAATTACTCATTTAACAACATGTCACAACTAAACACTGTAATTTGTCTCATAGAGATTAATAACAAAGCATCTTTTGTGCACGAAATCAGTGATTCTTAACCATAGAGTCGGGGCCCAAAGCAGGGCCACGAGAATCCACCTGAGAACAGTATAATATGTTTAATATGAGACTGGCCCCAAGTTCCTTTTTACAGAAAAAGTCAGGCCCCAAGGTCAAAAAGGTTAGGAACCCTGCACCAGATTATACGCGTTTTAACCCTTGAATGGGTCTTGTAGCAGGCCTAGCGGAGATGTTTACTTAGGAAGATCATTTTAACTTAAGCCTGATTGAAAGGCAACTGATCTGACACCAAGACTTCTCTGTACATTAAAGCAACACTTTGTAACTTTCTGTAGGTGACACCTTACCTGCATAATTCCATGAAAATAGAAAATTAAACCATACTTTGGAACAACATGGGAATAGCAAAGTTTAATGCCATACTGTGGAATATAATGGACAAAGGAACAACATTGCCATGGAGACAAGCAGGTGGAGGCTCCTCTGCACCAAATAAGAGTCAGGTTGTGGAAATGCAAGCTCGCTCTCAGTAAGGATGTTATGGTTTTTGTTGTTGTTGTTTTTTTTTTTTTTTTAAACATTTTTAAGTGCAATAAAAACATCCAAAATGAAAAAAAACAACATACTATTTTACTCTTTTTGCTAAAAAGTTACACAGGGGGGCTTTAACTACATGACATGATGGTTGGAAATAATGTTTTTTTTCCTCTAAACCTCCTTCTAACTAAAAAGCGCCAGGTCTGCTGAGTGCAAGACTGACAATAGATGGTTTGTTGTCTCCTCTGTACCTGTGAAAGGCCTAGAACAAAAGTGCAAGTTTGAGCTTCCATTGTCTGCAGCTGAAACAACACAATACACCCTTTGATGCTACAGATAATCAAACAAGAAGATTCAGGCCTGCGGTTCTGACAAAGGAAGGGAAGCAAAATCAAATGACCAGATAGCAGCTTTTTACTGCAGTAACCTTGGTGAAATTCTTGAGTTTTTTACACAATGGGCAAGATTGGAATGCTGGCTTCATCTGGAGTAACAATTATACCACGGTTGAATCAGCTCTTGTCATGTTTGAACAATAAGCGCTTCTACCTGGTTTTCATGGCCACAAATCCCATTGTAAGTCTGCTTGTTGCAAAGTGAATACATATGGGGGTGGGAGGTTAGTAAAGTCTTAGGAAAAAAAAAAACAGCAAAAAAAAACCAAACTTAAAAGGCCCATGTTACGCTGTTTTCTGATCTATGTTATAATGTTTCCTCATCAAAAACATACCTGGAGTTGTGTTTTGTTTCATTCACACATTTTTAACAAATGAACCCTGCACATTTAGAGTTCTTCTCTTAAGCAGAAAACACTTTGTTCCACCTTGTGATGTCATGTGGTGATCCAGGAAGTGCTCCACTGTGTTTTAAAACTCCATACACCTTCACTAGAATCATTTAGGTAATTTCAGCCCTGGAATTGCCAATCTCTACTGAACAAAAGGTAAAAGGTAGATGTTAATCATAAATAAAGTACTAGTTTAAAGCACACAGAAGACCTTATTATAAATATAGTAGCATTGTCAAATGAAAATGTCAGAAAACAATACTGTTTTTTTTTTTTCTATTTTGTCCTTTATTTGGTTTAATTATAAAACCTCAGTGTACAATAGAAATGATCATTTTGACAAGTATTTTGGTTAATATACTTGTCTGTTATTGACATTGACTGTATAAATAAATGGATATAGCTAACGTGCTAGCCGCCACATTCCAAATAGGAAGTGATGATGGACGCGCTTCTGGCTCCATTGACCCTGGCTCCAGTTCACTTTACATTGAAAAAACACTTTCTCTGTAACTGCTGCAGTGAAATTCATCATTTTGGTCTTAAAATGTTTGTATTGACCTGCTCTACATGCTCCTGGGGTGTATAATTCCTCTATTTTGTCCGTAAATATAGCCATGAACATTAATTACAGACAAATCAGGCACCTTCTTTGATTGACAGCGTTGCCAAACACTCGCTCCCTGCTCAACTAGAGGTGTGGGTGGGAAGGGGTGGTACGTTTGACTGACAGCGTTGCTAAGCACCCGCTCTCTCCTAAACCAGCGGTGCGGGCGGGAAGGGGCGTTGCATTCAACAGCCTCGCTCTATAGTTATTGACCAATTACTGTCTCACTGTTTTCTAACTTACTGTTGGTTAAATCAACTATTTTGAAGCTCTGCGAGATGAGCGCCGTTTTAATTTTGGTCAAAGCAGCAGTCTTGGTTTTGCTATACAAACATAAATTGAATTGAAATTAACTATTCAAAAAAATGCTGTCTAGCCAACTTCTGAAATAATTGTTAGTTGCAGCCCTGTAACTTTGCTGTCATTTATTATGCAACCCTACGCTTTGTTTTGTTTGCTTGTTATGTCCGCGTCATGCTCTCAAAGCTCCTGTTGTTTGTTCCAGCCCTTAGCAGCCACGCACAAAACCAGACGTGACCCCTGACCCCAGCCCTAGATACTGCCTCTTTGTGTGAGGCCGGGCCGCCATTGTCAGGGCTTTTTTGTGCGTTCGTTAACTATGCATAACACACATACATCCATGGGACACTGTTCATTCCCAGTGACAAAGAACGCCATGCTACGAGCGTCTTATACTGCAGCCGAGCTGTGAGGAAGCCACCAGATTCCCAAAAGAGATTCCATTCCTCCATAAACAGGCCTGGCATTGACACAAGTGTTGATTTGCGGGTTGCTAAGATGCTTCTACAATGGCTAACCCTCTATATAATGACAGAACATTGACAAAGTGCAGCTCCCATTCATGACAGTGCTGGCAGCAGGTTGTGTGAAAGTCGACTGAAACATTTAAGAAATGCAAAGCCGTGAAAGTTTATCTCAACGTCCTTCAAAAAGCCTTCAGCAGATTGTTCTGGCAAAGTGCTGAAAATGCCCACAGTGCCTCCTCTCCTGTTTTCTGTCAGAGACCAGGACTGAGTGTGAGTACATTTCACTTTCACCCACTTCTCCTTTTGTTGGAGTAGCTGGGATATACATTTATATTGTAAAGTTTGTTACATGAATAAGAAGCAGCGGATTAAACAGCTCATATAAATTGTCTTGAAAAAAAGTATTATGTATGTGAGTATTATGCCCTTCCACTTGCACACCCTTAGACTGTATATATAAATGGACATAGGTAACACGCTAGTTGGCCGTTCCAAAATGGACATAGGTAACACGCTAGTTGGCACATTCCAAATAGGAAGTGAGCATGGGCGCCCTTCCGGCTCCATCGACTCCATTTCACTTTACTTTGAAAAATTGTCACCCCTTTCTGTAACTGCTGCAGTGAGCCTCGTCATTTTGGTCTTAAAATGTTCGTATTAACCCGCTCTACATGATCCTGGTGTTTTTATTTGCTATTTTGGCCGTGATTCAAGATATTAACATTAGTAACAGACAAATCAGGCGCCTTCTTCCCTAGAAAACCAGCAGTGCGGGCGGGAAGGGGCGTTACCTTCAACAGCCTCACTCTAGATGGGCTCTTTGGTTGCTGTGATACTCTCAGTCCGAATTCCAAATGTGGAACTTGGATCCAAATTGGCCCCTATAACTGCTCTAGCCTCGATGAGCTTCATTTGACTGGAGCCAAACGCTATGGGTGACATCACACTCACTTAGTCCACTTCTTTATACAGTCTACCAGGACGCCTCACCGCACATGGCTCTAGTTTCAGCCATTTCCATTCAGGGCTGGCACCTTTAGAGAATGAAGTTTTTAGTAGAACCATCTCCTACCTGATGCCAACTGTGCCAAGCGGGTAGTAACATGACATCAACACAAGGCCGCTAATGTCTAAACTAACTGCTTATTATTATTACACACAGTTGTAAGATGTAATTTGCGTGGGCTAACACATAAGCTTGCAGTGGCATTAGCCTTTTATCAGCTTTTTTGTTTTAGTGTTGGCTCTTCACTTAGGCCTGTCACAATAAATACTATATCGTTCAATATATGAGCTGGAACAATATTTGTGGGGATCAATATTTATTTTGTATACATTTTCTTTGTAAAAGTGGGGAGATTTTGGGTATTTTTGTCCTAATACAATAACATTTGAGCTGTAAAAATAAGTGACTTCTATGGCTAATCATTGACAAATAATAGGACTATCTGTTATTTATATGTTGCAGCTCAGGCCTTTTTAATAATACTGTCTACTTAGAATTGGTTTACTGGGATTATCTTGATTTAATGTTATTGTGTCAAGAGGCATAAGGTAGTTTCAGTATTATCGTTTATCGTAGTATATCTCTGTACCAATATATCTGTGTTAAAAATGTGTTAAAATCGGGACAAGCCAATATTCACTGTTTATAAACTCCCTCCAAAAATGGTTATTTAAGTAATTTATCTACAGACTTCATCTCACTGCTTTATTTTAAGTGTTTGTAAGCAACTTACACACTCCATTGTTGTTGTTGGGTCACCACTACAGGGACCCAACTGCCCTGTTTTGCAATGGATAACCAAATAAGAGTAAAGAAGTGTTGCGTGTAATGTGTATAGAGTTGATTTGTGTAGGTCTTTGTGTAAAAACAGTATAAGGCCATGTCTATGGCTATGTTTCTACAGTATAAGGTTGTGTCTCTACTGTATAAGGCTATGTCTCTGCTAGCTTCGGATGCTAGTGACATTCAAATACCGCCAACTGCACATTGTTTTCTGTGACCTTTTGTAGCATTTTGAAGATTTCATCAAGCCCTCTCCTGTTAAAGTTAAATACTTAAAATGCCATCTCTTTTTGTCTTTGCTGCGTGTTAGCTTGGGAGTTAAATTTGATATGGTCGAATGTGTGGTTTGGTGGTTATTATGGAGTGAGATCTAGAGATTGACCAGCTCCCATCAAATACATCCTCTTTTTTTATTGTATGACAAATTCCTTGACCATCTAAATCGGGGTTATTTCTGTTGATGTTTGAAGATTGAGTTAAAAGCAGTGACCCTAGACTTGAGGGTGAAGAGGTATTGTAAAGACTTTTCTATGAAGTGAAATATCTGAATGTCACTTGGCATTGTGAAAGCAGACTTCAGTGCTGACCTCTTTCCATTCTGTGGCTGCTTGACTTTTAGGGCGCTCTGAAGCCTGGGGGCATCACACACTAAAGACCCACTGAGGCTGATCACAATTTGACCCTCAGTGTCTTCTGGGTCACCCCTGGACCCTCCATTGGTCCTCCACCCAGCCTTGGCCCCTCTCTGCTGCCATTCAACCAATTAGGTTGATGGGTGTCGTGTTGTCTGTGTGCATTAAGGTCAAATTCACCTACGGTTTTCTTACAGGATGCCTGTCAGCACCTTGTTTAGAGAGTAGTCGTCTCCTCTGTCTGTCTATTCAGTCCTATGAGCAGTTTGTGCCAGGAAATGTCACTGAACCTCATGGGAGCTAAGGCTATTCCGACTGACCATTAGAATACATTTTATACAGAAACACATTAGGTCTTTGTGGATTTTAAACAGGGATTTCCAGGGAGCAAAATAAACTGTATAATAAACTCTGAGCTGAAACAAATAGAATAGATTATCACTGTAAAGTAAGTCTTTGCTCTTGTGTCCCCTGATGTGCTAACAGGTTAGTTGTATATGGGTAAGGGGTATTGTTGAGGTAACCAGATCAAACTGAAGTGCCTTTTTGGGATAAATAAAATTGATTGATTCATTTATACATTATTAACTCCAAAGCTGTTGTCCTTTCTTGTTCGGAGCCAGTTCACTTCCACAGCAGCTATTTGCTACCATTATTACATAGATCACTTTAAAATCGCAAAGTAGTTTGGTGCTAAACCCACCTCTTCTCCCTTGCATTTAAAGGTCCTATATTACACAAAATTGACTCTTGTGAGCTTTAAGCCATGTTATAATGCTGTTACCTCCTCAAAAACATACCAGAGTTGTGTTTTGTTTGAGTAACCCTTTATTATTAGTCTGTCTACAATCCAAAGCTCAAAATTATTAGTCTGTCTACAACTCCAAAGCTCAAAATGCTCTGTTCCACCTTATGATGTCATGAAGTTGTAGTTTTCAAGTTAACAGCTACATTTTACCTTTAGTTCAGCAGAGACTAGCAATTCCAGGTCTGTAATTATCCAAATGATTCTAGTGAAGGTGTATGGAGTTTAAAAACACAGTGGAGCACTTCCTGTATTACCACATGACATCACAAGGTGGAACAGAGTGTTTTCTGTTTGAGAGAAGAACACAGCCTAAATATACAGGGCTTGTGTGTTAAATGTGTAAATGAAACAAAACACAACTCCAGGTCTGTTTGTGATGAGGAAACAACATTATAACAGAGATCAGAGAACAGCCTAATATGGGCCCTTTTAATTCTAGCTCGACAGGCTTGGTGTTTTATTGGTGTTTTGTTGTTCTTGTGATTATGTATCGTATTATCTGTGTATTTGTTGTTTGTTGACTTTTTATGTGAAGCACTTTGGGCAGCTGAAGTTGTATTTAAATGTGCTATATAAGTTAAATTGCTTTGAACAGATGATCAGACTTGTGTCAGACTTTGAGGATTGGTCAAAGAAGTACCTTAACTTGACCTTTTCTTGTCTGTGCTTTCTTGTAAAAGTGTTAACATCTGCTCTTGTAAGGACGACTGATGGGGTCCACTTTACCACCTAAAAGCTCAAAGGGAGATGCCAATGCCCAGTGTCCAGCTCACCTGATTTTCTCATAAGTTGGCAGTCTGGGCCTTTCTTTCTCTTATCTGGTTGCAGACGGCATTGTATCTGATCTCTGAAGCACATTGTTTCACAGCTTCACACTGAAAGCTCCAGCCATTGATTGTTGAAGTGTCTGTCTCAGTAGGAAGTTTTATTTGTGGCCTTTTGAAAGGTTTTCACAATCCAATCCCTGTTTGCCTGTTGCGCTGCCTCTGATGTATGTTCTTGAGAAAAATGCTACAAGTCTCACAAATCATCGTATTTATTTCAGAATTGGCGCTTGACTGCGTACTCGTAAAAGATTTTTTATATTTTAAAGCTGTATCAAAAAGCCATTTGTTTTTAATTGGCTTCATTAATCGTTTGAAAACAATTATGCTTGTCCTGCCTGTCTTGGCTGAGCTATTGATTCATCTTGAGCTTGAGAGCTGTTTGATTGTACTTATAAAACCCTCAGCAGCTTTTATGATTGAGTTGTGTAGATGCATTATTGGTGAACGGAGCAGTGGTGGAATGTAACAAGTAAAAGTAGTAAAATATTGTACTTAAGTATAAATTTTAGGTATCTGTACTTTACTTAAGTAGATTTTAAAGTGGATACTTTTTACTTTGCTACATTTGAGAGCAGGTATCTATACTTTCTACTCCACTACATTTTTTAACTGTACTGAAAAAAGTAAAAGTATTTTTTATTGTCTTGAGAACTGCTAAAAAGGCTGAGGGTTTATTTTTAACACGTTCATAGTTTGAAAAAACAAAAATCTACAAATAAAAACAGTTAGAAAAAAACAATCAATTCAGTTGTTTCTGTTGGAACAAAATTCAGCACAAATCTTTAACAAAATCACTACATTTGACTTAACTTTATAAGATCTCAATTTGCCCAAAATACTTTTACTTTTTACTCTTTAAGTACATTTTTAAACAGATACTTTAATACTTACTTAAATACATTTTTTCATGTGATACCTTTACGTCTACTTGAGTATTTCTTTGCTCTGGTATCTGTACTTTTACTTAAATAACAAAACTGAGTTCTTCTTCCACCACTGGGAGTAAAGTAGGCTGGAGAAAGAACCAATAAATCATTATCTGAATCAGATAAACTGAGAAGTTGTTAGGCCTGTCCTGATAATCGCTATATTGACTTATGGTTCAATATATTAAAGCTAGAAGTATATATTTTGGTGCTCAGTATTTACTGAGTGTACTGTTTCTTTCTGAAAGTGTGGAGATTTTTGCCATTTTTATGTAAGAAGGTCAGCTTTGTGGAGGGTTGAATAAATAACTTCTATGGCTGCTTATTCGTTCATTCTCATATCTATTTATTGCAGCTCATGCCTTCTAAATATGCAGTCTATTTAAAAATGTGTTTACTAAGACTATCATTATAACCATAGGTCACTTTAAAATCGAGAAGTAGTTTGGCACTTGGACTTTTTGAGATGAAAACCCACCTCTTCTCCCTTGCATTTAAATGTTCTATATTAAACAAAATTGACTTATGAGCTTTAAGCCATCTTATAATACTGTTACCTCCCCAAAATCACCTGGAGTTGTGTTTCGTTTCATTCACACATGTTTGAGTAACACTGCATCATTAGTCTATCTGTCTACATCTGCAAAGCTCAAAATGCTCTGTTCCATCTTATGATGTCATGAAGTGGTAGTTTTCAAGTTAACACCACCTGCTTTGTGTTAGTGGCATAAAGTAGGTTCAGTATTACCGTTTATCGCAGTATTTCTTTGTAGCGATATATCATGCTTTGAAATTCGTTATCGTGACAGGCCTAACCCTTGTAGACTTTATTTATCCTCATGCCCAAAGATATTTTTAATTCGAATGGAATTTACCAGAAGGCAAGGAATGGTATATCTGAGCAGAGTTTCCCTTGATGTCCTTGCTGTCTTAAAATACCATCATTGTTTGCACATGGCTGTTATTTGAGGTATTTCTTGTGTTTTCATGGCTTGTCACACAGCACACAGGTAAAAAAACTGGAGTATAGCTAAGCCTGTCATGATAATTACTATATCAACTTATCGTTCAGTACATGAAACCTGGAAAAATATATTTGGGGACTCAGTATTTATCATGTGTACAATTTCTTTGCAATAGTGGTGAGATTTGAGTTATTTTAGTTATTATTTATTTGTAATACAGTAAGATTTGAGCTGTAGAGGGTTGAGGAAGTACATTTTATGGCAAATTAATGGTTCATTCTGTTCTTTATTTGTTGGAGCTCATGTCTTTGAATATCTTTCACTGGGATAGTCCTGGTTTACTGTTATTGTGACAGGGAAATAAATTTGTTTCAATATTATCATTTATTGCAGTATTTCTGTGTAGCGATTTATCGTGCTTCAAAATTTGTTATCTTGACAGGCCTAAGTATAGCAAATACACATTCCAGGGATTTATTTTCGTTCATTTTAGATAATATGGTCATGAATACAAACTATTATGCAACAGCTCTATATCTTTTTGAGGAGTATTCATTATCCCAGCCAAAGAGTGGATTGATCCAAAAGAGATGCCTTGTTTTCTTTGATTACAGACCTGTGAGTTGAGTCTAAACAGCCCACATAAGGCTTATTAAAGGGCCCATATTACACTATTTTCTGATCTATGTTATAATGTTGTTTCCTCATCACAAACATACCTGGAGTTATGTTTTGTTTCATTCACACACAAATCTTGCATATTTAGGTTGTGTTCTTCTCTCAAACAGAAAACACTCTATTCCACCTTGTGATGTCATGTGGTAATACAGGAAGTGCTCCACTGTGTTTTTAAACTCCATACACCGTCAGTAGAATCATTTGGATGATTTCAGCCCTGGAGTTGCCAATATCTACTGAACAAAAGGTAAAATGTAGCTGTTAATTTGAAAACTACCGCTTTATGACATCACAAGGTGGAACAGAGCATTTTGAGCTTTGGAGATGTAGACAGACTAATAATGCAGGATTACTCAAACATGTGTGAATGAAACAAAACACAACTCCAGGTATGTTTTTGAGGAGGTAACAACATTATAATACGACTTAAAGCTCACAAGAGTCAATTTTGTGTAATATGGGACCTTTATGTAATGAAGACTGATCCTGCAGTGGACCAGTCAGCCATACACCTCTTCACTCGTCTACCACATTGTAGTTTGTTTGAACAGTGCACTGTATATTACCAGTCAAAGGTGTGTTAAACTAAAAACTCCCACCGATTCCCTATGATTTTTCTGTGCCTTCTTGAACTGTAAACATTATATAAAGTCATATTTTAACTCTATTTAACCCCACACTTTGATGCATAATGATAAGAGTAATAATAATAAGAGTTTGTCCAAGGCCAAACTATTTCCACCAAGTTCTTATTCACTTTTCCCCTGTGGAATTTGTCTGTAATTGAGTCTGACAGAAAGACAAGCAGACGTAATCCCTCTGTCCATGGCTGTCTTGAGTGGTCTGGAGTAGGGAGACATTTGAATGCTTAAGAGAGGATCTGCATTCCCCTAAACAGCTGTGCCAGTGAAAGCCTCTTGCAGCACCTGTCATGTTTTTATGTCTGAAGTTACCCTTTGACTTCAGCCAACATTTGAGGAGGCCTGTCCCTGCCTGTTGGATTCATCTGATAAGTGTTTTTTTTTTCAGTATCTTTTCTCTATATGCACTTTGCGGAATACTAGGCCTGTCACGATAATGACTATATCAACTCATCATTCAATATATGAAAGCTGAAACAGTATATTTTGGACCTCAGTATTTATCGTAAGTGCTTTTTCTTGGCAAAAGTGGAGAAATTTGGGGTATTTTTGTTGTAATGAATAAGTCCCTTCTATGGCTAATTATTGGTACATTCTGCTGTTTATCTGTTGCAGCTCATGTCTTTTAGTAGTGTCAATATTAGCGTTTGGCGCAATAATTCTCTGTAGCGATATATCGTGCTTCAAAATTTGTTATCATGACAGGTCTACAGAATAGTGAGGAGTAAAAAGTGTCAATCATCAAGGGGCTTTGGAATTATGGGTCTTTGTGGAGTGAACCTATGTATTTTAAACTTTTACTGAACAAATGCGCCCCTGACAAGCCGTGCTGTGTCATTAATCAGACCAGGGAGGAGGCTAATGAAGACGAGACATGCAACGACGCATCCAATCACTGAAGCACGGGCACTTTGGGCTGCTCCTGAAAGTCCTGTTGTTGCAAACACTGTCAGAGATAATTGGCAGGGTAGATGCCCCACTCAGGCAGGGGATTAGTTTCCGCTGAAATGGCGAGTGCTTTGTCAGAGATTTATGTCTTGCTATCCTTGATAAATGCCTTATTTATTTGTGTTTGTCACAGTGAGTCAGCATGGCAGCTTTAAGGCAGGCTGATGGCGTCTGGCCACATGAGCCCTGATGTCAAGACTCAGCTCAACTTTTCGCACTCTAAAGGGACTTTTTCATTGGCTCTGGATCCTAGACCTGTTTTTCCCTATAGCTCTTTGTCTGTTTAATGTTCAGATGTTACTTGGTCTCTTAGTAAGCACAAGTTGAATTTTATTTAAAGGTCCTATATTATGTGACATTGACTCTTGTGAGCTTTAAGTCATGTTATAATGCTGTTACCTCCTCAAAAACATACCTGGAGTTGTGTTTTTTTCATTCACACATGTTTGAGTAACACTTTATTATTAGCTTGTCTACATTCCAAAGCTCGTTTGAGTAACACTTTATTATTAGTCTGTCTACATCTCCAAAGCTCAAAATGCTCTGTTCCACCTTGTGATGTCATGAAGCTGTAGTTTTCATGTTAACAGCTACATTTACCTTTAGTTCAGCTGAGATTAGCAATTCCAGGGCTGAAATTATCCAAGCGATTCTAGTGAAGTTGTATGGAGTTTAAAAACACAGTGGAGCACTTCCTGTATTACCACACGACATCACAATGTAGAACAGAGTGTTTTCTGTTTGAGAGAAGAACTCTGCATAAATATGCAGGGTTTGTGTGTTAAACATGTGTGAATTAAACATACATACAACTCCAGGTCTGTTTATGATGAGGAAACAACATTATAACATAGATCAGACAATAGCGAAATATGGGCCCTTTAATAAAAAACAGCGCATAGCAGCACCCAGAATTTGATGGAAAGTTGTTTTTAGACTCAAATCCGATCTGCGGCTGTGCTTCCCCTGCAGCCCGTCCCGCTCAGTGTCTGATATGAGTATTTGGATGCTTTGTTCACCTTCTATTTCATGTATAGTATTTGACCAAGTGTAGCTGTGGTCGTAAGTGTGGCTGCCTTATCAGAACTGCAGACTGCTATATTATCCAAACCAGTTTAAATAAGTCTGCATTAAAGTCTCCCTCATTTGTGCCGAGCTCCTTCATCACATCCTCTCTTACATTCTTTTATTGTGGATTTTGGGAGGCATTTTTCAGTTGCTGCCAAGATGAAATTGTTGAGTGCTTTGGTGGGTGGAGAGCTAACTGAGTTATGAAGCTTTGACAGATTACAGAATGAACTCTCAGATGATTCACACCAAGATAATGTCTCAGACCATGTGACATTACCCATATGTGAGAATGTGCCTTTTTACAGCGACATCACATCTTGTCAGAATGCATCCCCAAATGAGGCCTGTCATGATGATCACTATATCGACTTATCGTTCAATATATGGAAGGGACAGTATTTTTTGGGGTCAATATGTACTTTTTCTTTGCACAGCAGGGAAATTTTTTTTTTTTTTTGACTCTATGATAAGATTTAAGCCTTAAAAGATTGAGTTAATAAATAATACTAAAGTGCTTCGTTCTGCTATTTATTTATTGCACCTCATGATGTTTTTAACAATATTGTACATTTAAAATAGTTTTTGTGGTTTAAATCTGGTAAAAGGTCACATTTTTTATAGTGCTTTTTCCACCTTCAAGGCACTCAAAGTGCTTTACAACAAGGAACCACTCACCCATTCACACACCAGTGTACACAGACACTGGGGGTAAGAGGTGGGTTAAGTGTCTTGCCCAAGGACACAGTGACAGCATTCATCTGTGGGAGCTAGAATCGCAGCGCCAACCCTGGAGTCAGTGGTTCTGACCGCTTTATCAATGATGTTTTTTTTTTTTTTTTATGTTGAAATCATGAATCGAACTGCTAACCTTCGAATCAGTGGACAAACGCTCTACCAACTGAGCTACTGTTGCTCTTGGGTTATTATGTCAGTGGCATAAACTAGTTTCAGTATTATCATTTATTGTGTATATTTACTTCAGCGATGTATCACACTTCAAAATGTGTTATTATGACAGGCCTACCTCCCAAAAAAAACTATTTCAGTCAGCAGCGGCCCCAAAGTTTTTTCACTCTCTTGGTGGCAGCCCGACATGTTCTGGTGTCTGCAAGATTAGCGTTCGTCATGCCAGCCCAAATGTAGCCGAGTTCATCCAATCCCCTTCTCCATCTCCAGAGACCTAAACACATGCCAGTGCATTAAACAGGCCGTTCTGATTAACCAGGCTGCACACACAAGCCCCGCACAGACGAGGGGCATTCTGCTGAGACTGTGGCCTGCTCGTCCCTAAACAGCTGCAGAAGCCAGGCCTCCATTTCACTGTATTATGTTTGTGCTCTATTGTTGATGTTGATTGTTTGTAATATCTGTATTGGTCTGTGCATTCCTAGTCAAAATCTCACCCATTTCAAATCAAACCCATTTTAGCATGAAGGTAAAAACCTACAGCTGATGACAGTAATGAAAGAATGACACTTAAACACCTCTCCATGTAAGATTGTGACTCACCTCTCCACCTACAGGCCTGTCCTGATAATGACTATATTGACTTATTGCTCAATACATGAAAGCTGGAACAATATATTTTGAGCCTCAAGCTTTATTGTGAGTACGTTTTCTTTGCAAAAGTGGAGAGATTTGGGGTATTTCTGTTGTAATATAAGATTTGAGCTGTGGAGGGATGAATAAGTCTCTTTTGTGGCTAATTATTGGTACATTCTGCTGTTTATCTGTTGCAGCTCATGTCTTTTAATGAAACAGTCTATATAAAAATGTTTACTGGGATTACCATGCATTATTTAAATAAAGTAGTTTCAATATTATCGTTTATCGCAATATTTCTCTGTAGCGATTATTAGCGTTATCCTGACAGGTCTGTGAATTTGTTTGGGAGACATAGGTGGAGCTAGGCCTGTCAATTTTGCAGTATGAAATATTGTTTAAGAAAATATACATAATATACATAAACAGCAGAATGAAACACTTTGTTAGTTTGTATCTGTAATGAGTCATAGAAGTTATTTATTCAACCCCTTAAAGTTCAAATCTAATCGTAGAACAAGAAACACAACAAAACGTTCCCCACTAGTACAAAAAAAAATTACCCATGAGAAATATTGACCCCAGAAAGTGATTGTTCCATCTAACATATACTGAACGATTCGACGTCGATACAGTAATTATCACGACAGTGTAATGTGGAGTCACAAGTTTACATGGAGAGATATTTTTTTGCCTTCATGCTAAAATGGCTTTGATTTGAAATGGGTGAGATTTTGGCAAGAGATGCACAGACCGATACAGATATTACAAAGAAGGAGCTTGGACCAGTAATGGATATCAGACCATAATTTTAAATATATTATAACATAAGGACAAACACTGTTATGTGTATTTCTGTGTTAAAAAAGAGATGTGCCTTTACACTAATAATAAGAGATTTTTGCTGAGTAAGAGTTTACTACCCCCATGTTTCGTAGTTCACTGATAGTTGGTTTGTTTCATGTACAAATAAAACATGAGTAACTTGATGACGCACTCCCATGAGATGAGATAAACCTTTTTTTTGCCTAGAAGGGAAATGAACAAGTAACCACAGCTCCCAAAGAGAGAAAAAAATCATTTTATTTGACATATTTTGTCATTAGTGGTGATTGGCATTGGCAAACAGGCGCTGAGGTGAGGACAAAAGTCTTTTCAGTTCAGTGCTAGATTTGATTCTTCTCACCATTCATTAAATAATAACTAACTAAAGGATGTTTCTTTCCCATCATGCAGCCTGGCACACAAACAGAAGAACTCAAGTGTGTAGAAAATGCTGGTGAAACTACAGGAGTTGGCCACAAAAAGAGGAATGTTGAGTGTGAGACTGTTTTAGCTTTAGCCAACAGTGGGACTAGCGGCAAGGAACGTACACAATGTGTCTCAAGGACTAGGCTGTCCTGGGTGTTTAGCAAATGGAAATAGTTAAATGAGTTAAATGTGCAGCATTTTAGAGTATGATGAATAGCTTCAGAAGTATTAGATAAATATAGACGGTAGATTAAGTTCTTCATAATCGATAGACCTTTGGATCTCAGACTTTTCACACCAGGCACCAAACCCCTTGACAATAACAGTGCTCTAAACTGACTTAAAAGATTTGAACCATGTTTTAATGCAGTTTTCTCATTGGAGTTTTTGTTTTTTATTTGTGTATATTTCAGTCATGCTGCATCTCCTTCATGTCTTAAAATGTTTGCTCCAGTAATTAATATAAAAATACATTCATGTATGATTTTGTACAGTGAATTACACAACAATGCCAGAATCACACATTTTTAGAATCTTGAGATAAAAATTCCAGAGAGTGAATTTTCAACAGCTAAAGCCTTGTTACTTCTGTTGAACTGAAATGGCTCAAGGCTGTTTTAAACCTAAATGTTGTTCTTCCATTCAGTTTTTTTTTTGGCAGATTGACTGAATGTAGTTTGCCATTTTTTTTCCTTAAAATGCTGGATGTAAATTTTATTTAAAAAGATATTCCGCTTAAAGGCTGAGTGGTATTTTTAAATGAGGAGAGAAAACTGTTGCTCTGTGCTCCGTGAACAGCCAACAAGTGGCTGCTGACGTCAGCTTCTTATTTGCATGTGAATGCATTTGAATGGGACTGGCTCCTAAATGATTGTGAGAGAATACAAAGGATCCTGGGATGAGCTGCCCGGGTCCTGTCCAGTTACTTTACTGTAGAAATTGGCCTGGATCTGTTGAACTGCTCTGGGGGAAATAGTTGATGCTGTGATGTGGTATATCAACAGCTTCACACACCATTAGCTTTTGTGCAGCAAATGATCAGGACAGAAACTGAAACAAATGCTATACATGTAAGAAGTGGAGGACCGCTGGAGTGTGCTAATAAAACAATAAAACTGAAACAAATGCTATATATGTAAGAAGTGGAGGACTGCTGGAGTGTGCTAATAAAACAATAAAACTGAAACAAATGCTATATATGTAAGAAGTGGAGGACTGCTGGAGTGTGCTAATAAAACAATAAAACTGAAACAAATGCTATACATGCAAGTGGAGGAGCTATAGAGTGTGCTAATAAAACAACAGTAACACTCAGAGCGAGGAGTGTGCTAGCATCAAAAGGCTGCGTCTGACACTGGGAGAATGGATCTGGATATATTCTGTGTAGGATCAAACTGCTCTTTTTAAGTCACTTTAACAGTGGCGTACTTTTATTCTTATTCCTACATATTTAAACATGTGATTTATGTCACATTAACTGTACTTTATAATTCAGATGCTTTTATTTTTATAAGTCACATTCTACACAAATTAATAATTTCACTGGTCATGGTGTCAGTGATCAGTAGACCTTTCACAATGACACATTTTGAAGCACGATATATCGCTACAGAGAAATACTGAGATAAACGATAATATTGAAACTACTTTATGCCACTGATTAAGATTTAAATAGTGCAAGATAATCCCAGTAAACATTTCAAATAGACTGTTTCATTAAAAGACATGAGCTGCAACAAATAAACAGCAGAATGTACCAGTAATTAGCCATAAAAGGGAATGATTCACCCCTCCACAGCTTAAACCTTATCAAATTACAAAAGTACTCCCGATAAATATTGAGCCCTAACATATATTATATTATTCCAGTTTATCGATATAGTCATTATCAGGACGGGCCTAATGATCATGAATATTTGTAAAAGGCAGTGTTTCTCCTCACAATAATCATAGCATTGTGATGTGGTATAGTCACATCCCTTGCCGTCTGTTCTGTGTACGTTCATTCTAGTTTGAGTCATGTCAGAGCTGAAGAGTCGTCCTCTCAAGGTCGGCCATTTTATGTTTTTTCTGCTGCATCAGGTGTTTGCAGTACGCTCCCATCTGCCTTGGCCTGTGCCTGATGCTTGGCACACACAAATTCTTCCAACTGATGTAAAAGCTTCATTCCTCTTTTGAATCACTGGCGAATTGTTACCAACAGCTCGTTTATGGATCTGTTCATGTTTAGAGGGCTCAGCAAATGGCTTTATAGTTTCACTGGGAGCAGGACTTTCTACACATCTGTGGAATAATTATGTAGCTTATGGTTGGGAGATATGCTGATAAAAATGAAACTGATCTAATCTAGTTAGGCCTGTCAAGATAATTACTATAGCGACCTATCGTTCAGTATATGAAAGGTGAAACAAGAATTTTTGGGGTCAGTATTTATCTTGTGTACTTATATTTGCACTACTGGGATATTTGTGGTTATTTTTGGCTATAAGATGAGATTTAAGCCGTAAAAGGTTGAATGAATAACTTCTATGACTCATTACAGATGCAAACTAAGAACTAAAGTGTTTCATTCTGCTGTTTATTTATTGCAGCTCATGATTTTTTAACAATTTTGCAGATTTTGAATAGTTTTTGTGGTTTAAATCTGCTCTTGCGTTATTGAGTCTGGCATAAACTAGTTTCAGTATTATCTTTAACGTCTATATTTTCTTTAGCAATATATCGCACTTCAGAATGTGTTATCGTGACAGGGCTAAATCTAGTGGCGATATGCAACTTTGATGAGATCGTCGTATTGTGACGGACACTTTTCCTCGCCCACTTTTCCTGTTGGTCAACCTCTGTCATGCACTGAGTGAGTGACTGGTGAATTTAACCAATCGTAGTGAAGTGTGAACTCTCAGAGACATGGTTTAAGTTGGCTCTTAACGCCACCATCTGTAAGTTTATTTATGTATTTATTTATTTATTTTTACCAGTAGATGGCAGATGTAATTACAGATTGTTGCTTTAATGAGGGTAAAAAGAAATCATAATCTCAGCTCTGAATGTTTTATTTTTATTTTTTTCAAATAATGAATCACTCTTGAATTTCCTGAACCTAATACAGATGTTAAACGTCTTCCATTTAAACACATTTAAATAGTCCAATTTGTTCCTTTTAAGTCTGAACTATTCTCGGTCAGTGGTTTCCAGATTCTATAATGTGATGATGTCATAGTCTCAGATGAGGGGCAAGAGCCAGATTTCCCCATTGATTACATTGTACATTCCCATGAAATATCCAAAAGGTAAATGCACAAATGTTGAACCTGATCGTTTCTATTAGTGACTAGACCCAAGAGCTCACTGTATTACAACACAAATCTGCATTTGAACAAGATTCAGTTTACCTGTCCCTCATCTGTATTAAATATTATTGGCCTATAGAAAGTTGTCATGTCATCTGAAACCCAGCAATACCACATATTTTTTACTGACACAGGATTGTCTGTAGACCTCTGGATTTAAAAAAGACCAAATGATTAGAAATGACTGAATCCCAATCTCCATTCAGATTTGATTGATTGCACTGCCCTACTTGGATCTTCATTGTGATCAGTTGATGACTTTGTACTCTTTCTGGTCTATACTGACTCTTTGTACTCTCTGTGGCCTACTGTGAGCTGTGTAAAGATGCATGGACGTTGCTTATCTTCTGGAAGAGCACAGGTCACAAAAGGTGAGGTATTAGAGTCTGATTGGACCAGGGGGAGGCTTAATCACTCATACTCAAACTGATGCAGCGCTGGGTATTTTTAGAACACTGATCCATAAATCCCTTCGATTTGTAAGACATGCTCCATTATAATGTTGTTTTGTTTTCTGCGGGATTACCATTAGATTTGCGATTTATGTTTTAATGATTTTGTTCAAAGTGTACATTTTAAACACGTCCAGAAGAACTGACAAAAATCTGAGAATCACATATATTGCAGAACTTGTTTGTACAGATCTAAACTACAGGGTTAGCAGTTTTTATGTTCTTTTGTGGAGGAAATTGTGGTACTTAAAAAACTGCAGTCTTTGTGATTTGCTAATTGCACCCATTAAAATTTTAATTTCGATCGATGGCGATAAATCTCTTAGCCCCATTGTCCAAAATGTCTGTCAGTTGTCAGTTAGAGTAACAATGCAACACATTGAGTTTTAAACTGTGGTATTATGGATTGAGCTATTCCAGTTAGGGAATGACAAAAATGAACATCTCAGTATTTTTCTGTGTCCTGATTCAGACTATATTATGCCAGTTTAACATAAATGTGGTTTGGTCAAATGTGGTTTAAATCAATTTATTGAGATTTAAGTATCAGACAAATGTGACTCACTCTGACCTGTGTTGTTGTTTCCTCATCACAAACATACCTGGACATACCAAAAATACCTGGAGTTGTGTTTTGTTTTATTTACACATGTTTAACACACAAACCCTGCATATTTAGTTCTTCTCTCAAACAGAAAACATCATGTACACATGTTTAACACACAAACCCTGCATATTTAGTTCTTCTCTCAAACAGAAAACACTCATGTGTTAATACAGGAAGTGCTCCACTGTGTTTTTAAACTCCATACACCTTCGCTAGAATCATTTGGCAATTCCAGGGCTGAAATTATCCAATCTCTACTGAACAAAAGGTAAAAGGTAGGTGTTAAATTGGAAACTACCACTTCATGACATCACAAGGTGGAACAGAGCATTTTGAGCTTTGAGATGTAGACAGACTAATAATAAAGTGTTACTCAAACATGTGTGAATGAAACAAAACACAGCTCCAGGTATGTTTTTGAGGAGGTAACAACAAAATACCTATAATATAAGTTGTATTAATTTATTAGCTCATATTTAAATCAATTATTTTTGTTTTAAAATTTTAACTTTTCCTATTGCAAATCTAATCACAATGCTTTTCAAATGAATCACAATAGGATATTTTTTTTCTAAATCGTTCATCCCTACTTGGAATGACGAATCACAGCAGACCGTCCCTCCGGAGCACACTATCTAGCATTAACCATACAGGAGCAGCTGGTGTGACTGGGTCCTCCATCCTCCTACATTCTCCTGCATTCTCCATTCTGCTCCTGTGTCACACTCCTGGGATTCCTGCACACAGCCACAGACTTGAATCAGTGCATGAGACTCTTTGTTTCCCTTTTACTGGGTCATCCCTCTTCTGCTCCCACCGTCTATTTCAGCCTCTCGTATTTGGATTTTGTGGTATTCTGGAACTTGCCATTACTGTCCCCATCCCATTTTTGCTTTTTTGTAATTACCAAATCGCAAAGGCTGCAGCTATTTTAATCTTTACAAACATGTTCTGAAATGTTTGTTCGAAATGCTTCCCTCAAATGTTAATGCCCCTGGAGGTGTTTACAATGTGCATTTTGAACAGAATCCTACTTTGTAAACAGCAATTTTCACGATCATAAAACAGCACAAGTATCACTATTAGATTTTGGTAACACTTTATAAAAACTACACCTTAATTAGAGATGGAACGATATATCGGTTGGGTGATATATTGGGCTGATATTTGGACTTTTTAGCTTATCAACTATTGGCCTTAAATCTCCAGCACAGGCCGATATTCTGTTGTGGTCGATCGATGCACACAAAGCTTTATACGGACACATTAATATGATAAGAACTGCACAAAATGTGACTATATCGCTCTCTTGAATGTTTGTGGTAAAAGAAGTGCTTGGGAGGAGTTTGTAGTAAATTTAAATTACAGCCATATCAGCCATGAAAAAACCCATATCGGTTGATTTCTAACCTTAATTAGTCTTAATAAGCGAACAAATTCTTTATTAAGAATGATTCAGGTTTAGTAACTACATAATAATTCCCTAACCATAACTCCTAACCCTAACCCCTTAATTAAGTAGTTTACCAAGCCTGACCTATTCTTAATAAATATTTGTTGACTATGAAGTAAGTCTTAACCCCCTTTTTTTTTTCCAAACTCATGCCTTAGTCCAGAGTATCTATAATAATAGAGCACACAGCTGACGATCCCAAAGTCACATTATTGAGTGGTAATGATGATGGTGTTGTCTACATGACTACTGCTCAGTGTATGTGATGACCAAGTGTTATAACCTGCAGTGAAGTGCTACACCAACCACACCCATTATTTATCTTTAAGGATCATGTGACAATATACCTGCATCTCCTGCAATTTTTTTCATCATTCAAGTTTGGTATAGCTCTCGTTTGGTTTATCTCTCGTTTGGTTTATCTCTCGTTTGGTTTATCTCTCGTTTGGTTTATCCCTCGTTTGGCAAAGCTCTCGTTTGGTAAAGCTCTCGTTTGGTAAAGCTCTCGTTTGGTAAAGCTCTTGTTTGGTATAGCTCTCGTTTGGTATAGCTCTCGTTTGGTATAGCTCTCGTTTTGTATAGTTCTCGTGCTTCTCTGCAACTTGTTCAGCTGAGATCTACCATTCACCATTTTATTATCATTTTTAGGCTTATCTGTTTCTTAAGTTTATTTTTGTTGTGAAAGCTGTGACAGTGTGTGCAGCTGTGACAGTGTGCGCTGACTTTGCATTCATTTGCATTTGTATGATCTCACTGATTTCACTGTTTGGCCACAACACTGCTGTAAACGTGTGAGGACAGCCCATTTAAACCAGTGTAAAGTCATGAGTTAGCCTTTAGCCTGTAGAGGGATAGAGCCGCTGCTGCTGGTGTTTGACTGTTGATTCACAAAGTGTGAGCCAACAACTCCATGTTTCAACACTGAAATGCTGCTTTGCAAAGCTCCATCAACGTGACTTATTTGATCCACAGACTATACCCTCTCCTTCTCCTCTCTCTCCCTCTCTTCTTGTCGTTCTCTGGTTTAGACCCCGCTCTTCCTCTCTCCCTCCCTCTCCTCCTCCTCCTCTGTGCCAATCTTCTGTTTCCTCTGAACGCACACTTTTGTGTTTTCAGCCCTCACTCTTTCTCCTCATCATTCTCCCACTCGGCTCTACATGTGATTTCTTTCATCTCATTTGTCTTGCTCCCTCCTGATCTACCTCTTCACATCCTCCCCTCCTCCCCCTCCCTCTCGGCTCCTCTGGCAGGCGGCACATTGCAGTGAGTCAGTATCATGGAGGCAGGCAGCGGGGCTGCCGCAGTGGTGGGGAGTGCAGCACTAGGACTGCTGGGAGCCACAGCTACGTCCAGTCATGACATTTTGGACAGGTAAGAGCCCACACACACACTCGGCTATGGGAACCCTGCACCAATAAGACTTAAGCATGAGCACTTAGAGAGTGTATGAGGGGGACATGATGGACCACACCTAAACTGCTGTTAGTATGCTGTTTATAGTCAGAGTAGAGCTGTGGAATGTGTGTGACTGTGGCTAATATGCTGTTTGTTTATAGTCAGAGTAGAGCTGTAGAGTGTGTGTGACTGTGGCACAGTGCGGACATGCCCACGTACAGGAGAGCACGGGGCTTGTGTTCCTCCGTCTTTACTCTGAGTGTTAGAGCATCAAACCGTCACGTTTGACAGCGGACTGCTCACCGTCCCTCCGTGCACGTGAGCGCATGCATGTGCTGATGATGCTGGGGGTGTTACTTGGCTTCCTCTATGCCTCAAGGAGAAATGACAGCGGGGTTTGCGCATGCAGGGGAGGGGGCACCCTCACTAAACGTGCCTGAGTGCTCAAGCTCAGCCGATAGGACCGGTTTGCATAGTCACCACCCCACCCACTTTAAACCCCCACCCACCCCCGACCACCATAGCAACCAGGCACTAGCCATGAGCACTGTCGCTGCCGGAAACCCTCATTCACATTTTTGCCTGAAGCTACACAACCACTGCCTCCTGTACAGGCTGAATGAACGCGCTTTGGGCCAGTGACGTCAGTTCTACAGCTGTGCCTGCGCCCAAACGTCCTCGCACCATCACCAAGACCCCTGTCAGTGCCTCTGCTGATTCTCCATAGCACAGATATAAGTCATGTTTGGGGGTGAACTGTCTCACACCCACAGAACGCAGACTGCCCCCTGCTGTTGGGGTTTGTCTCTGCGTGCTTCCTTTCTGGCATGTCATGAGCTCCTTCATATTACACTTGGCCCATGAGCTCTCGCTAATCTCCATACCATATCCAGGGGATCTCCTCTGACACATTGTACAATCAGAAATGAAAATGAAGGCTGGCGCTGTGACTCATTGAGCTGTCAGCGCCTTACTATTTCTGTTAGTCACCACTCGTTCTCACTGTGGAGGAGAGGTCTTTTTCCCTTCTCTCTGACTATTCCTAACAATTACCAGCTTAGACGCTTAGCCAATTAGCATCACCTGTTAAACTGTCACGTGAAAGGTTTTGTAATGTGTATGTTTGTATTTTTTGTTAAAATGGATCATACGTTCTTTGCCCATCACTCCAGTAGTAAACTGGGTCTAAATCCTGCACCAGGTTACCATGGCAGCAGCAGCTTAGCATACATTAGACAGCGGTCCAACATCACAACTGAACAAGAAGAAAATAAAATAATGCAGTGTGAGGAGACAAAATTATAACAGAAATGTATGCTTGTGTAAGACTTACCTTTCATTATATACTTTTATTAGATGCTTTTATTATGACTTAATTACTTGTATTGGTTTTGCTTTTTTATTTATGCCCATTACAGTGGCAGCTAGAGTTGTCAAAAAGTCCAGCTCATAGACTGTATAAAGAAGTGGATTAAGTGAGTGTGACGTGAAGCTCACACTCACTTAAATGAAGCTCTTCAAGGCTAGAGCAGTTATAGGGGCCAATCTGGAGCTGAGTTCCATATTTGGAATTCCAACCACGACTATCATGGCAACCAAAGAGCCAATCTGGAGTGAGGCTGTTGAAGGTAACATCCCTTCCCGCCCGCACCGCTGGTTTAGCAGAGAGTGCTCACTTAGTAATGCTGGCAATCAAACCTGTTGCTAACGCTAGCGGGAGCGACCTCTGGGAAAGAAAGCACCGATTTGTCTGTTATTAATGTTGATATCTTGATTTACAGACACAGTAGTGAAATAAAAACACCAGGATCATATAGAGCGAGTTAATACAAACATTTTAAGACCAAAATGACGAGCCTGACAGCAGCAGTTACAGAGAGAGGGGGGACAGTTTTTCAGTATAAAGTGAATTGGAGCCGGAAGTGCGCCTATGAGCACTTCCTATTTGGAATGTGGTGGCTAGCAGGTAGCTATGTCCATTTATATATACAGTGTATGGTCTAGATACTAATTGTTACTTAAACTAGTATCAAAACTAGATATTCATTAGTGAAATCAAATTACATATATAGTACAAAGTTGGACCTGTCTTGTATAGGTCTATTATTATTATTATTTAACTATCTTTGTGGTCTTTGGTAAGGCTGGGCAAAATGTTGATTTCATTCCTGTGACTATCTGCTATTTTGGTCATATCGTCATTTAATGCAGCTGTCTGCTTAAACACACATGCTGTCTCTCTCCCACTTCTCTTATTGGTCAGCTCTGTAAGCTCTGGGTGAATCACTACGTTTGCATGCATGCCAGGAAAACCAGATAACTGGCCTAGTCCCATTGAAACCAGTTATTCAAAGCACATGTAAACCCAGGAATTATGCTTGAGGTGTTGTCAATTGAATCTCAAAGATCCCATTAACATCTGGTGAAGCAGATGTGTACTGAAGCCCGCTTTACGTAACACTAGGCATGGGACGATATTGAAATTTGGTGTTACAAGTATCATGGCCAAAATAATTGCGATTAAGGATTACATCACGATATTTATTGAAGTTGCTGACAGTTTAAAATGTTATGGATATGATTGATTATAATTTTAATATTATGAACAGCTTCCATATTGAAACTGTTAGAATATTGCATTGATTTAGAAGAGACCATCGTGGAGAAGTCGTTTTTTTCTGCACATTCTGGAGATATAATGATGATTATCTTTGTTAGCGATTATTACAATAATATAAAATGATTATTGTCAACCCTTTTTATGATGATAAATGATATTTTTGTTTATTGCCCCATCCCTATGTATCAGCGCAGTTACAATAGGTACAGACTACGAGAGGCATTCAAATGCACTCGGACTGGACGTTTACTCGATCGTTTTAGATCAGCAGCGACACAAACTACGGCCTCTCCCCTGAGCGCCCTCTGAGCTCATTTTGTCTTTGTCTGCTTTGTTAAAGTGGAAACTACCAATATTCAATATAGGGTATGTGCTACGTAGAACAAATAAGTGTCTAAAAACCAGATGCTCAACGTAAATGAAATGTCCTATCTATTTCTACCAAAAGTGTGCTTATATACATGAGTCATTTTTATTAGTAGCTGTGTATAGCTGTAAACTTTTAGTGCAAATGGAAAACGCCCGCCGTTCCCACCTATTCGTTTCTTTGACCTGTAGACTGGGACAATAGTGCTGTGACGGTTTTGAGGAAAAGGCAATTTAATTCAGTTGTTTTAGTGCACTCACATTTCCCTGTGCATGTAAACGTGGTGAATGACAGCCGGATTTAACCAATTAGGGTGAAGTGCGAACTTTCAGAAGAAGCAGATCACTTTATTTAGCTTTTAAACGGAATAGAAAAACACAGGGTACGTGAATCGTGATAAAACCAAAATCGTCATCTGGCTCCAAGAAAATCGTGATGTTTTGTCATATCGCTCACCCCCGCTTAGTAGGCATGGGACGATATTGAAATTTGGTGTCACGATTATCATGACCAAAATAATTGCGATTAACGATTATATCACAGTAATTCTTGTTGCTGACAGTTTAAAAATGTTCTGGATATGAATAATTAGAATTTTAATATTATGAATAGGTTCCATATTTAAACAACTGTTGAAGTATTGTACTTTGTTCTAAGTGAAAACAACAGTGATCTAGAGAAGATCATCAGGGAGAAGTAGTTTGTTTCTGCACATTCTGGTGACACAATGGCGAATCTCTTTGTTGGCGATTATCACGATTATATAAAAAGTGCCACGAGCGATTATTGTCAACCCTTTTTATCACGATAAACGATATTATTGTTTATCGTCCCATCCCTACCGCGGTGTTGCTGGGTTTCAGATGACATCACAGCAATCTATAGACCAATCATATTTAATACAGATGGGGGCAGTTAAAATGAATATTGTTATAATGCAGATTGTGTTGCTACATAGTGAGTTCTTGGGGCTAGTCACGAATAGTAATGATCAGGTTCAACCTTTTTGAAATTACTTATTAAAATACAATGTAATCAATAGGGAAATCTTCCCATCTGGGAGTATGACATCATCACATTATAGAGTCTGAAACACACCAGTTGAAATCAGTATAGAGCCTTGTCCTTAGTATTGAAATGTCATTATCATAACAGCACTGGGTGGCAGCACAGTAGGTTAGCTTGTGCATTATAAAGGTTCCCCTATGAATGAAATAACTTGTATGACTCATTATAGATGCAAACTAAGAACTAAAGTGTTTCATTTTGTTTATTTATTACAGCTCCTAATTTTTTAACAATATTGTAGATTTTGAATAGTTCTAGTGGTAGAAATCTGCTCTTGGGTTTGAATTAGTTTCTATATTATCATTTATCTTCTATATTTACTTCAGCAGTATATCGCACTTCAAAATTTTTTATCGTGACAGGCCTAGCCACGCCCCCTTTTTAGTCAAAGACTCGATCTTTAGCCCTAGAATCCTGGAGCTCGGAGGATAAAGAGCTCATCTGCTGTGGTGGGTGAGTGCGGATTGGGACGTGACACAGCTGCCGGACAGCACAGCGTTTGTGAGACTTTAATCCAGTCCAGAGATGATCGGGAGTACAAATATGGCCGCCAATTCTGTAACTGAGTAGATCAAGTAGGCCCTAATGTACAGCACGCACAGACTGGTAAGAGCAGCTTTCCATTTGCAGCTACACAGGCACTTAATGTGAGCATCGTAAGTCGTTGTTTTCATTATGTGAATTGAGGTTTCACTTGAGGCTAGGCTCTTGGGAATATAGTAAGGTTGCAAGATTAATCTCAGTCGAATCAGAAATCACAGTTTGAATGGAGGAAATTAGCGAAGCAAATCGTGAAGGTTGTTTTTTACCATGATTTCTTTCACAAACAACAAAATATCCTGTGTTGTTTTACATAAAAAAACTGTTAACCCTGTAGTTTAGATGTGTACAGTTTCTGAAATGTGAGGCTTGTAATATGAACTTTGTCAGTTCATATTTCAGTCTTTCTGTCAGTTCTGGACACTTTAAAATGTGAATATTGACCAAAATCCATAGTAAAAGAAAAATTCTAATCTGTCAACTGGACAAAAAGTTGTAGGAGTGAAGACGTATCTATCAGATAGATTGAACTGAACTGAAGAACTGAAGAAGTGGCTTGGATGAACAGCGAAACGTCTTCACTCCTACAACTTTTTGTCCAGTTTACAGATTTGAATTTTTCTTTTGTTATGGATCATACCTGGACGACTGAGGGATTACACAGACATTGACCAAAATCCTATTTTTAAATCATATTTTTCCCAAATCGTTCAGTCCTAGAATATAGATTTACAAATGTGTATTAAGCCAACTCTCCCGCAGACACAGTGGTGCCTCTAATGTCCATGATGCCATTTGTTGGCATCTCATCTGATGGTTTAGGTGTTAATCCTCTTTGTAGGTCTCTCGGAATATTATTTTTCATGACCACTGCAAAGCTAAAAGTCTGTTGAGAATGTATGATTGTGTTAAATATTGCCAGTGTTGGGAAGTAACTGAATACATGTATGAAGAATGTGTGTTCTGAATACTAACTTTGACTAGCTGTATTCCAGTACAGTTGCAGTTTCATTTGGTCTTATTCAGAAAACAGTTACTTTTCTAAAATCAAAGGAATACATGGCGGTACTTGTTCACACAATTTAGGCTTCAAACTGCACAGAATTGGTGAGAAAAATATAAAACACTGCTCTAGTGGTGAGGCAAGTGTGATTATTTTTTTTTCCCTCTCTGATCAGTGATAAATAAATGCACAACAAACACTGAAACAAATATAAAGCTGTTTTAATCCTAGGTTGCTGTCATTTAAATGCAGCCCTGCATGAAAGTTAAAGATTTACCGATATGGGGTTTTTCATGGCCAATGGCGATACCGATTGTGTAGAATCCAGAGAGATCGATGGCTGATAAGTTCTGCCGATATTTTGGGGGCCAATATGTGGGGCCGATTTTCATAATTTTCTCACTTATGTAATGTAAATGTACTACAAACCCACCCACAGCCTCTTTTTTATCACAAACCTTTAAGTGAGGTGTGTTATCACATTTTCTGCAGTTATCAATTTGCACTGTGTTCAAATAGAGCTTTGAGTGTATTCCTTAAGCAGAAGGTCGGCCAAAACAAAACATTGGCCTATGCTGGAGATTTAAGGCCAATAGCCAGTTTGCTAAAAAGTGCAAATATCGGCCCGATATATCGATCTATCTCTAATGAAAGTATTCTGAGTATTCAGAACACAGCTCTCTGATTGGACCATGTATCAGAATATGTTACAAAATACATTTTAATGCGGAGCTCCAGTATTCTGTAGCTAAATACATTTTCAAAGTATTCTTCCCATCACTGAATGTTGCTGTAAATTCATTGGAACTAGAACAAATGTCAGATAAAGTGCATAGATTATAATTTAATATTTTGCTGTTTTGCCATAATATATTTTTATATAGTTCAGAGCCTACAGAATTCACACATTCACACACAAACAGATGTCTGATAGCTGTGATTTTCTCATTTGAGTCAGTTACCAAATCTAATGACCAAACAGATTAAATTTTACATTTGGCCTTGATGTTTCTTGCTCAGGTTTATTAGTGATTAAATCTTGAGCAAACGTTGAGATTCTATTTAACTTAAATAATGTGTGTAAAAAATAACAGAAATTTATAGCATACTAGATGTAGTTTGTATTTATATGTGTTGCCAGAGTAAGTGACCTGACGTTTCTGGCCATGCGCAGATCAAATTTTGCAGCATCGTTAGCATCATTAGCAAATGCTGTTGGAGGCAACTTGGGTTAAAGTTCAGGGGTATACCTGCACTATAATCAGACTCTGGGACGGAATTATGATTTGAGACAGGTACTTGTTTATAAAAAAAAAAAAACATACACTTTAGATATAAGAAGATAGAGGCTGAAAAGAAAAAAAAATCAGCAATATATCGCACTTGAAAATGTGTTATCATGACAGGCCTGATGATGAACAGTGTAGACCACTAAACACTAAGAACAAACTGATTTACTGTAATTGTTTGTAACTTGTGTGTTTTTAGATTCTTATTTTCCCATAGAGTGCAGCTGTTTCCTCTTTAGTGGAGGAGTCATGGATGTGTGCTTTTTAATGAATGGGCCTCAAATAACCCTTTATTTTCCCTCATTAGCCGTAAAATGATAAGAAGATGCCAGACGATACTAAACCCCATTCGACTGTTCCGTGCATGACCTCTTTTAGCTGCCTACTTTATGCAGTGTAAAACCAGCTCTCTCTGTCACTGATGGATTGTCTCCTATGGACCCGAAACTAGTTTTAAATTTCACCCTCAAAAATGCTGCTGTCATGGCTTCACTCTGGACACACTTGGTAGAAACTCACTTCTATGATAATCCCTGCTCCAAACCACATGCACAGGACAGCCCGTGGACCTCTCGATTAAAAACACTCAAGCTGGACAAAGCACTGAACCTCGGGAGACAGAGCCTTCGGTGCCCCCACCCCCGCCCCACCACCTGCTCCACTGCCCTCTGGAACTCACTACCACAACCCAACAGGAACTCGGACTCACTGCAGCACTTCAAATCACTACTAAAAGCTCACCTGTTTAATCTGGCATTCCCCCCATGATTTCCACCATCGTCTTCTGCTGTTTTCTTATTGTTTGTAAAGCATCTTTGAGTTAGGCCTGTCACAATAAATACTATATTGACTTATCGTTTAATACCTGATAAATGGAACACATTTTTGGAGTTCTGTATTTATCATGGGTACTGATGTTTTTTAGTACTATGATAAGATTTTAGCTGCAGAGGGTCAAATAATGAATTCAGTGACTCATTACAGAAATATCGTGCTATTTCACTGCAGCTCATTTTTTTTTTTTTTTTTTTACAATATTGTACATTTAGAAAAGTGTTTACTTGGATTCATCAGGCTTTATGATTGTTGTGTCAGTGTATAAATTAGTTTCAGTATTATCGTTTATCATCTATATTTACTTCAGTGATATATCGAACTTCAAAATGTTTATCATGACAGGCCTAATCTGAATGTCCAAAAAGTTCTATGTAAGTCCTTTGTATTATTATTATTATTATTA
>JACM01001161.1:0-11902 GCA_000787095.1 Periophthalmodon schlosseri | reverse complement strand
TGTAATCAGAATATTGTAAAATCAAAATATTGATTTATTTTGTCAAGTTAGTCTTACTTTCTGCGAGTGCACAGCAGAGATGTGGTGAGGACAGCAGTCACAATGATGAGACCTCCAACTGCCCCAAACAGGACGTAGAGGACAGGGTCGACTGGAGGCTCCCCTGGGTCCACAACGCCCTACAAGTGTCCCCATAGTTTAGGCTTTTGCACCAGATTAATCATAAAAACAAGGTAGTATTATGACTTATACACAATATATGTCTAGTGTTTTTATGCCTTACTTAAATGTGTTTGCTTGTTTTTAATGTGGGCTGTGGGCAGTGGAATACTCCACTCTACTTGTATGAATCTGTTTCATATACGTGTTTAATATTTCAAAGGGAAACAACAAGACCAGTTTGAGGTAGCTGCATAGACAGTGTCATAAAGGGTAACTATACAAAATATGAGGTAAATAGTTTGTACTTACAACATACATGAGTCCATACTTTGACAGACTGATATAATTATCAGGCTCAGACAGTATTTTCTCCACAGTTTTGGATGTGAGCGCTGTCCCATTTCCGTAGACAAAATAGACCTCCATGATAGTGGTGCTTGAAGCCCTAAAGGGGAACAGGCCTTGGCTGAGTCACAGCTGCAATATTTCATTTGTTACATAATTTTACAAAAGTTACAAGTGAGAACCCTGACGCCACCAAGTGGACATATCATATAAAGCTAATGTTGGCAGCTCTAATAAATATACTGTACAGTTTATAAAAGCTCACAAAAGATGTTCAGAATACTCAAATGTGTTTGAAGCAAAAGGAGAATATCATCAAAGCAAATTTATAAATCATCTTGAATTGCTTGAGCTTTTAGTAGTCCATTTAGCTACCCAATAATGTGTGTGTGTGTGTGGGTGTGTACGTGTGTGTGTGTGTGTGTGTGTGTGTGTGTGTGTGTGTGTGTGTGTACACACACACACACACACACACACACACACTAAGAAATTGTTGCTTAGCTCAAATGATTATTTGAAACTTGAAACTCCAGATCATATCCAAATGACATGAGGGTCATGAGCAGTAACAGTGTGCCCTCTAGTGGTTAAACACAGATGAAGAATGGAGGAAGCATGGGTGGATTTTAAAAAGGCACAGTAAGGAAACCCATGGCTTTTCAGTGGAACTTTAACTATAAAATTGTAGGTTGGAATAACATATTTTTACTAAATGTTTTGGTAACTTTGCAAAATCCCCAAACAAATGACATAGTGAAAGATAAACAATATGAACAGTCTGAACAGTAGGAACAGTGTGAACAGTGTGAACAGTAGGAACAGTCTGAACAGTGTGAACAGTATGAACAGTCTGAACAGTAGGAACAGTCTGAACAGTGTGAACAGTATGAACAGTAGGAACAGTCTGAACAGTGTGAACAGTATGAACAGTAGGAACAGTCTGAACAGTGTGAACAGTATGAACAGTAGGAACAGTCTGAACAGTGTGAACAGTATATTGGAAATTGCATTTAAGTTAAACATTAAGTTAAACTTACTTGGCAGTTTCAGAGTTGTCTTCGTCTAATGCAACCACTCGAACAGCAGCTTGAGTAGCAAAAGTAAGCTCTCTACAAATGAGGAAGCATATTTTTACATTATTGACAGTAAAGGTTTTACAAGTGTTTCATTTAATACTGCAGGTAAGTACTTGACGATTTCTGATTCTTGAGCTTGAATCTGTGACTTGGGAGCGTTAAACCGAAGTTGAATCTTGTAGGACTCATCGACAACAAAGATCTGCCAGATATTACAACACAATGAGTTTCAATGGCCACTTTACAAAGGAGCAAAGACAGATGTTAACCTGAATGACCATGACTAAAAGTACAATATGTTACATTACGGGTCTGCCACCTGCTTGTCTCCATGGAAATGTTATTGCTTTGCATAGAATGTTTCACAGTAAGGAATTAAATTGATCTATCTCCATGGAGACAAGCAGGTGGCACCACCAAATCAAGTCAGATCTGTGAAGAGGTAAACCTGCCTGTAGTAATAATGCATGTTTTCTAGGTATTTTTTAGCTATAAAAACACCAGCTGAAAAGTTAAAATGGAAAGTTTAATGCCATACTGTGGATCATTCCAGGCAAAGTAATATTTTTTTCTTGTAGACAAGCAGGTGACAGACCCTCCATTAAAGAAGTTACATAGTGCACTTTTAAGTACATGTTTTTGAACTAATGACTATGAACTGGTCCCACTTATAAAACCACACTGGTCCAGTACATCCAGTGTTTGGATGATGCATGCATACCATAGACTGTATAAAGAAGTGGACTAAGTGAGTGTGACATCACCCATAGCATTTGGTTCCAGTCAAATGAAGCTCATCAAGGCTAGTAGTTATAGGGGCCAATTTGGAGTACCATATTTGGAATTCCAACCGCGAGTATCATAGCAACCAAAGAGTGAATTGGAGCCAGAGTGACTGGAGCCGGAAGTGCGCCTATAATCACTTCTTATTTGAAATGCGGCGGCTAGCAGGTTAGCTATGTCCATTTATATACACAGTTTATGGTGCATACAAATAATACATATATCTCTAGTACCTTTTCCTGTATCAGCTATTTATTTAGCCATTTACTCACGTCGAGAACAGTGGTATTGGTGAGGCCTCCATTGTCTTTCGCCACAACTGTCACCAAATATTTTCCTTGTAATGTCGTATCCAGCTTCTCAGTCGATCTGTGGAGGCGTAAATTGTATCAGTACATTGAACATAAAGTAAATGAATATATAGCTAATATAATAAAGTCATTCTCACTGAATAATTCCAACATAAAGGTCTTTCTGTCGTGTTGTGATGGCTTCAAACGGCAGCGTCTTCATCCCCTCTATTTTGCCGTTCAGGTCTTCGAATTCGACTTTTGAAACCTGGAACTCAATCTGTCCATTTGCTCCACTGTCTCTGTCTGTAGCCTGTCATAAAAAAGATTTTAAAAATGTAAGACTTTTATAATTAAGCCTACCTGTCCCAGTAAATTGTTAAAGTGATTATTTTTAAGTGCATATGACAGGAACTAATTTCAATAAAACATAGTTAACAAGATTTTACTAAAAATCCTGCTTTTGTGGTGAAGTTTATAATTTTATTTACTGGTTTGATATGGGCAGCTAGAATGTGATGATGTCATACTCCCAGATGGGGGGGAGCAAGAGCCAGTTTTCCTTATTGATAACATTGTACTTGACTTGAAATATCCAAAAGGTCAATGCACAAATGTTGAAGTTGGTCATTCCTATTAGTGACCAGGCAACAGAACTCACTGCATGACGACAAAAACTCAGTTTGGACTATATTAATTTTCACTGCCCCACATCTGTATTAAATGTGATTGGCCTATAGAATGTTGTGATGTCATCTCAAACCCAACAATTCTGTTTTAGAATACTTGTATTTTGTATTTTTTTCTTTTTAACATTTTTACACAAACTGCCACTTAACTGATCTAAAACTATAATAATTATTTACCACAAATACTATCTCACAAAATCAAGTCAGAATTAGAAAAAAATAAAAACCTGGCATGTGCACTTTAAATACTGTCAAGTTAAATTGTCACGTATTACAAATGTAGTCCATGTACATACGCTGACTCCAGCAACTGATGTCCCCTTGCTTGCACTTTCAGACACCAAAACTAAAGCACAAAGAGAAGTCAGTCATCATGAACAAAACAAAACAACAAAACAAAGGCTCACCAAACACTGAATTGGAGTACACGAACTCTGGAGGGTTGTCATTCACATCCAAAATATTGATCACCATCTCCCCTAAAAGACATTATATGTAAGCAACAGAAAGTCCGGTTGAAACAATTCACATTCTAGAATCTGAAAACCACACATTGCTGTGTTTCAGATGACATCACAACATTCTATAGGGCAATAATATTTAATACAGATGTGGGGGGGTTTCCCTATCGTACTTTTTGTTGAAATATCTAAAAATAAAGTAAATTCACAAATACTGAACCTGATCAATTCTGTTAGTGACTGGACCTTAAAACCTGCTATTACAACAAAAATAGGAATTTGAACTATAATAATCTGTATTAAATATTATTGGCCTTTAGAATGTTGTGATGTCATCTGAAAACCAGCAGTAGTAAAGAGCTGTGCATGCTGACCTGGCACCGCGCTACTGGCTTCTCCCTTCTCTGTATATTCGTCCATCACATTAGCTTCCACTATGGCCTGGTCACAGGACTCGTAGTCGATGTTAGCTTCTGGGTTGATTACGACAGAACCATCCCTCTCCACAACAAACCAGTTACAGGGCACGTAGTCCCCAGCACACCTGCATTTGACTGACAGCTGTTCATACACTAGGGAGTGGTTTCCATCTTTATCCACAGCAGAAAACATCCCAATAGGCCCCGTTTCCTTGCTGTTCTCCATGACATTAACCGGAGGTATTTTTTCAAACTCTGGTCTCTCGTCGTTCACATCAAGCACAATAACCTTCACAATAACTTTGGATTTCTTTTGGGCAAAATCTGTCGCCTCTACTTCAAGATTGTAGCTATTTTGGGCACCCTCATAGTCCAGCTCAGTGTCCTGGTCCACGTTGATGTTGCCGTTGTATCCTGGTTCATTTAGGACACTGCGGATGGTGAAACTGCCAAATGCACCACTGATAATGCTGAAGGAGATGCGGTTAAACTCAGGTGTTTGGTCGTGGTCTTCAGCGTAAACAGAGCCAACAAAGACACCTGAGTGGTAAACAAAGAAAGATTATCTGGGGACTGAAATAAGGTCAAATCATGATAATGGATGTTGACAACTGCATTTTTTTTAGAGCGATGCTGAGGATTTGGATCATTTAATTTTTATGGGGTTAGGGTTAGGGTTAGGGTTGGGTTAGGTTTAGGGTTAGGGTTGGGTTAGGGTTGGGTTAAGGTTAGGGTTGTGTTAGGGTTAGGGTTGGGTTAGGATTGGGTAGGGTTAGGGTTGGGTTAGGGTTGGGTTAAGGTTAGGGTTGTGTTAGGGTTAGGGTTGGGTTAGGATTGGGTAGGGTTAGGGTTGGGTTAGGGTTGGGTTAAGGTTAGGGTTGTGTTAGGGTTAGGGTTAGGTTAGGATTGGGTTAGGGTTGGGTTAGGGTTAGACTCTACAAGGTTTTTGGTTTGACCTTGAACAGTGGATTAACTCTCAAGGGATCCATTTTGCAAATGTATCAATTAAGGAAATGATGTTAGTTATGTAACTTTTTACTGAGGACAGCCTCTTTGACTTTGGTATTAATAATATTATCTTGTTAGCAAAGCATTACATTCATCAATGCTGATTTAAAAAATCTATTCCAAACTTTATTCAGTGCCCTTGTTAAGTCTAAAAAAGCATTCAAACTTCTTCATTCAAACTGAATTAATAAAAAAAAAGAAGTTGCTCTGTATTTTTATTATTTATTTTATGTAGCAACCATAGACTGTATAAAGAAGTGGACTACGTGTGTGACGTCACCCACAGCATTCAGCTCCAGCCAAATGAAACTCATCGAGGCTAGAGCAATTATAGGGGCCAATTTGGAGCCAAGTTCCATATTTGGACTTTCGACTGCGAGTATCATAGCAATTTGCAAGTGCCAATTCGGAGTGACGCTGTTTAAGGTAATGCCTGCACCTCTGCTTTAGCAGAGAGCGGGCGCTTAGCAATGCTGTCAATCAAACCGGAAGCAACCTCGGGGACAGAAGGCACCTGATTTGTCTGTTATTAATGTTCATATCTTGATTTACGGACACAATAGTGAAATAAAAACACCAAGATCATGTAGAGCAGGTTAATATGAACATTTTAAGACCAAAATGACGAGTCTGACAGCAGCAGTTACAGAGAGAGGGGCCACAGTTTCTCAATACAAAGTGAATTGGAGCCAGAGATAGCAGCATATGATAGCAGCATATGCCCTTTTTAAGTTCTCTTTTTTGTTTTTGTTTTTTCCAAATGCAAATTGAACCATTGTCATATATTTTATTTTGTACGGCGCCTGATTTGTTTGTATTTTGCCTAAGTCCATATGACAGGTTATATTACCAGATATTTATTACATTTATTAGTTATATTACAAGATATTTACCACAGGTACCATCCCATTAAACCAAGTAATAATTGGAAAAACATGAAAACCTGTCATATGCGCATAAAAAAACAAACTTTGAGTTAACCCTTTAAATGCATACTTATAATGAGGAAAAAATGAAGGAAACACAATAAGATTTTTAACATCCCTAACCCCTCAGCAGTAATGTGACAATGTGAGATTTTAGTGTTATTATTAATTATGGTTAGAAAAAAAAACCCTATAATTACGAGTTTGTATTAATTGGTTCATTCAGATGTCCCGAGGCTTTGGAAAGTTTGAATACTGACCTTTTGCACCTTCTTTCACACTGAAACTATAGGAGGGCTTCTCAAAAACTGGCTCGTTATCATTGACATCCTAAAGATTACATAACACAACATAAACACTTGAGATGAAATACTTTAGAAAACACTGGAAATCCCTTCTGTTGGTGTAACACTGTGTAGCCCACCTGCACGTTGATGATGACGTTGACCACAGTGGACAGAGGAGGCACGCCCTTGTCCGAAATGTTTACTTTGAGTTCTATTCTCCCGTTCAGAGCTGGGTTGATGCTCTCCCGGTCCAGAGGACCCTTACTGGACAGGACTCCGGTGTTTGCGTTAATGGTAAAGTTCTCACTGAAGGGGCTGGGCTCAATGGTAAAAACAAGCTCACTGTTTGGTGTGCCGGGCTCATCGTTGTCTGTGGCCTGTGCAAAAAAGACAAAAAAAAAAGATAAAATAAAAGTGCTACACATGCTGACGAAAACAATCTATATGGACAATGAGGGATGTAGCGATATCCAAATCTTGGATGAGGTCTGCACACTGGAGGTGGTAGAGGTGAGGCTGAGGCGAGGGGAGGGGACGATGAGATGATTCGGAGCCGAGAAAGTGCTGTGGAGGAGGTGGGGCGTGGCACAAACTGAAGCCATGCATCTGTGATGGGGATTTAAATTGGGCAGACTGGGCGCTGGTTGGACGCTCATTTGTATCACGTGTTTTTCAAATGCAGAACATGTATCCTCTCAAAAATTCTCATAACATTCAGAACAAAATATATAACTTATTTCACCTGAGATAAATAAGCGTTTGGTGCTTCATATGATGATTCAGCAAAAATCGGTGCTGTTTCTCAGTCCTGCACACTCAGCACAAAAACTTTAGCTAGTGAATTACCTCAATTTTGACATCCAGGTCTTTTCCCTCCTGCACAAACTCCTGGTAGATGGCTCGATTGGGCACAGGCGCCTGATCGTTGATGTCCGTAATGGTGATGTCGAGGACGGTGCTTCCCGGTTTGAGGTCTGAGTCTTGGGCTTGGAGCGTCACTGAATACAACGCTCTGGATTCACGATCCAAGAGAGCGCCATTTTTCACATAGACGCTTCCTGTGGTTGGGTCCACGTCAAAGAACTGCAGTCTAAAACACATAGGAGATAAATATCAGGAGTAGAGTTGGATGTTAAATTTAAAATCTACTTACACAGCTTTAAGGATCTCGTTTCAAAGTCCAATTTCACTTCCACTAAAAAATGGCAAAGTCTGCTCCAATAATTGCCTTAAGTGTGAATTGGAGCATTGTAGCAGTATTACTCTAATACAACCTTGCAACATTTAGGGGCGAGTGTTTGTCTTCTAATCCAAACGTTGGTGGTTCGAATCCCGCTCTTAACATAAAAAACATCATTGGCTGAGCGGTCAGATCCACTGACCCACAGGTTAACAGTGCGATTCTAGCTCCCACAGATGAATGCTGTCGTTGTGTCCTTGGACAAGACACTTAACCTACCTCGCCCATAGATTGTATATATAAATGGACATAGCTAACCTGCTAGCCGTCGTGTTCCAAATAGAAAGTGATTATGGGCACACTTCCGGCTCCATCAACTCTGGCTCCAATTCACTTTACATTAGAAAACTGTGGCCCCTCTCTCTGTAACTGCTGCTGTCAGACTCATCATTTTGGTCTTAAAATGTCCATATTAACCTGCTCTACGTGATCCTGGTATTTTAATTTTGCTATTGTGTCCGTAACTCAAGATATGAACATTAATAGCAGATAAATCAGGTGCATTCTGTCCCCAAGGTAGCTCCCGCTAGTGTTACTAATAGGGTTGATTGACAGCATTGCTAAGCGCTGGCTCCCTGCTAAACCAGCGGTGCGGACAGGAAGGGCGTTACCATCAACAGCTTCGCTCCAGATTGGCTTTTTGGTTGCTATGATACTTGCGGTTGGAATTCCAAATATTGAACTCAGCTCCAAATTGACCCCTATAACTGCTAGCCTTGATGGGCTTCATTTGACTGGATCTGAACGCTATGGGTGATTTGAGTGCTTTGAAGGTGGAAAAGCGCTATATAAAAATATGACCATTTACTATTTATCTATATAACATCTGTATTTACTATATCTTGTTAAACACCGCCCAATTTGTAAGAACTTGACTTAAGACCATCTGCTGCTAGATGAGTGAAGGGTGCTCTTAAAATTGTAAAGCACTGAGATTAAAATACATTTCATTTTTTGCATTATCATTATTACAATAGCCCATTGCCCAACACGTACATGCTCGTAGGTAGAAGTTTGTAGGTGATCTTGCCCTGGTCCATTGAATCAGGGTCTGTTGCCTGTGGACAAAAAGAAAACACAATTACCTGGTGAACTGAACTTATAAAACAGTATCTCTTTTGCAGGAAACATATTGCAAGTAGGGATGGGACGATAAACAATAACATTGTTTATCATGATAAAAAGGTCGACACTAATCGTTTGTGGGACAGTTTATATAACTGTGAGAATTGCCAGCAAAGATAACCACCATTATGTCACCAGAATGTGCAGAAAAAATCTACTTAACCACAGGGGAGTCAACGGGGGGGACAAAGGCCCCAGGCCCCAGGGTCTTAGGGGCCCAGAATTGTGAGGCTTCTTGACCTGGGCCCTCAAATTTCTTCAAGGGCCTTGATTATCCATAATGTTCTCTGCTAGATCATAGTTGTTTTCACTGATAACAAAGTACTATTATATAAAAGCTGTTTGAACATAGAATTTATTCATAACATTAAAATTATAATTATTCATATCCATAACATTTTAAACTGTCAGCAACTTTAATCGTTATCCAGATATAATCATTAATCGCAATTATTTTGGCCATGATAATCTCAACACAAAATTTCAATATCGCCCCATGCCTGATTGCAAGTTGTAGCCCAAAATAAAAATACAGTGTCCATTAAGTCTCTTTACAATTTAAAACGTTTTTTACAAAGGCAATTGTTAAGATATATTATTCAGACTTGTTCTATTGTACTCAGTGGTTTCCAAGGTGTTTTCCTCATTTAGTATTCTATTGTACTCAGTGGTTTCCAAGGTGTTTTCCCTCATTTAGTACACCTCTATATGGGCTCCATTAGTCTCACAAAGCACATCAAGACGAGACTGGATTTCTTGCCATGTTCGCTGTTTCGCTGTAGCAGAGCCTCATCAACGGTTACAATCGTTCTGTTATCTGTTATCTGTTCTGTTAGCTTTTGCTTTAGTTCAGTAATGTCCCGTATCTTTGTTCCATACACGATATCTTTAACATAGCCCCATAGAAAGAAATCCAGAGGTGTGATATCTGGTGAACGTGGCCACCGAGTTGGTCCATCCCTTCAATCCAAAGGTCTGGAAATGTTTGACTGAGGAACTCACAAACATGCAGACCCCGATGTGGTTAAAAACTTTCATAACCACTGAGCACAATAAAACAAATCTAATATATCTTATAAATTGCCTTTGTAATTAAATTTAAAAATTGTAAAAAGACTTTAGAGACACCCTGTACATTTGAAATTATTCTACTGAAGTACTTGTTTGGCCTTGATGAAGTCGCCTTTGGTCTTTGGTCTTTTTGACTAGACCCCTGACCCCTGATATAGATGGTATTGACAATTGAATATCATAGCTTTTCTTATTTAAATTCATTGTGAGGTGAATGGTTGTCTTTGTGGTTGACTGTGTAATGTATATAACACAAAGTAACAGGCAAAAGCCTCAATTTAAAACTGAAACTCAGAAATATGTGGAAGGAGGTGGGGGAAAAAACAAATACTGTCCACTGTGTTTTGTTGGAATTTTAAACTAGCAAGTAGACTATTAGCTATTGCGTTATGTAACATTTGATTTTACAGCTATAATAACCCCAAAAAATCCATAAACGATGAACCATATCAATATTTGTTAAGGATTAGGTTCACAGATCTGCAATATAAAAATTTAAGTCCTTTAAACTGACTGACTAAGCTGTGGATTTGAATAATGGCATCACTTTCTGAAGCTATTGTGAAAGCATGATTTCACTTTTGTGCTGACAGAGAAGTAATTACAGAGATGCTCACCATAAACCAGGTCAACACATCTGCAATCTGACAGTTAAAGCTTTTGGAGATGACACACTCAAATGTGTGAATGAAACAAAACACAACTCCGGGTATGTTTTTGATGGAGTAACAACATTATAACATGGCTTAAAGCTCACAAGAGTCTATTTTGCGTAATATAGGACCTTTAACCTGCAAATTCCACCTGAGAATTCTGACCTGTCCAGCTCAGCTCTAAACTATAGGGCTTCCAAAATGTTGTGATGTCATGTTAACTCTACATATAAAAATCAGCTCACAGTAATGGTGATCACAGTGGTGTTATCCCTGGCGTGTTCGGGGACTTTGGCGTAATACGTGTCTTCGGCAAAGGTGGGGCTGTGGTCGTTGGTGTCGAGGATGTTGATGGTAACGTCTGCAGTGGCGCGATGGGTGGTGTCTTCTTGGTCCACAGCTATAACCTGAAAATGAGGAGCAGAAATTTGTTTTGGTAACACTTTATATGCAAAAGGGTAAGATACACTGTATTCTCCTCATAGGGAAATGTCTCCTCATTGGACCCATCCTTCAGTGCTGCTGGCTGGGGCAACCTGTCAGGAGCAGTGGGGACCATCTCCATGATCTTGAGCTAGGCTTGGTTAGCACTACCTCAACTGGACGATTTTACCTATTGTGCATGCTTTTTTTTTGGATAATAACTTACTATCATGGAGGAATTCAAATTTTGTGTTTCATTATTAGAGTAATAACAGTAGAATTTTCAGTTAAGAAAACATTTTGTGGATGCCAAAAATGTTCGTAAGAACGTAAGAAGAGTACAGTTTTTTCCATAAGAATGCTTCATGAATGAGGCCCAAAGTCAGACAGACAAACTTTTTAAAAAGTTTGCTGTTACTAACTTCACTGATTTGTGTATGAACAATCCACAGTTTACATCTAAAAACCACATGTCCATAGGATTATGATAAGCCCGAATGCAGCAGAGGGTCTTAGAGGGTGCATTTACATTCACACGAAACACTGACTCAAAACTAAACCTAGACCAGGACTAGAACAGAAGGATAGAACAAGGTCTACTTCAGTACGCTGGGCTCAAACCAGAACCAGAGTGGACACGCCCATAATCTTAAACTAAGGACACGCGCATAATCTTGAAAGAAGGACACGCCTGTAAATTTGAAATAATGAACATTATTATCAGAATGTTTAGAATAGCATAACTTTGGTACCTTTAAAGATATTTGCTGTATTTTTTCATAGTCCAGGTCTTCAGACTTTTTGACAATCAGCTGCACGATGCTGTCGGAAAAGGCCAGAGCCGGCTCCACTGAAAATGTGTCTTTATAGTCTCCATCCAGGGAGAGTACAGTTTGAACATTCTGCAAAAGATCATATTGGTTTCTCTCTCTCTCTCTCTCTCT
>KN484308.1:105777-143160 GCA_000787095.1 Periophthalmodon schlosseri | reverse complement strand
CTCTCAGCCCCAGACTCCAGGAAAGTGCTTTGGAGATTTTAAATTACAGCCTGGATACCACATTTATTATTCATTTGATTCGAATAGGCCTTAAAGAGTGTTATTAAGCTACTTCACAGTTACAAATTTGTCTTTCAAGTTTTCTCGTTAATCATGTTTTCAAGCCCTGCTGACATGTTCCACCGTAAGGGATTATTTTGAGAAGAAATGAAGAGGAACGTTATAACAACCACCTGTCACCTTTTTTATCTATCGCATGTATATGGGTTTCAGACTGATGAGAATCAAGGACCGCTGCCATAGCGATTAACAATTTAAAACTAAATGTTGTATCTTTTAAATGGGAAAACACCCTCAAAATGTTGCAACAGGAAAGCATGAATAACTTTAAGCATTATATTTTAGACTTGAGTAGCAAGAAATATGCAATTGATATGTTCAGAATTAAAATAAACTTTACAACATTTGAAAAATAATACAGCCTCCTAACTAAATAACTAAAGATTTGTATCCATCTCTTTTCACAGACTTCTTCTTGCCCTGTGTTTGAATGAACAGGCCCCTAGAAGGAGTGTGCCCTGATCTCTGTTGTTCCAAATGAAGTAGAGCGCCCCCCGCCTGCACACATGTGTTGGGACGGTGTAGCTGCTCAAAGGCGACACATAACGACAGAGCAGAGTGTATGAGGCCGTAATGAGCCGAGCTCTACTCGCTCCAGAGGGGACAGCTCATAAAGCTGGATTGATAGACTGTTTTAATGGCACCGGGACACATCTTAAGACGCCGTGTATGTCCTACTATAGTGCCAAAGGGACAACCTCACACCAAATCACACACGAGGCTCCACAGTAAGCAGGGTGCATTTGAGGCAAGAGAGAACATGAATGATTTTTCAGAAGAATATAAATTAAGATGTTAAATATTTGGAGACATATTGTACATACATTTTAGGTTAAATGTGCTATTGTTTGGTTGAAGCCACCTGTTTATGCCAGTGGTTCTAAACTATGGTACATGTATCACACCTCTGTCTGTGTGGGACACAGATTCCTCTGCAGTTCAGTCCTGTTCTCTTTATTTTTGTCTTTCTAGTGTGTAGTCTCATTTTAGCATCTTAGACCTATTGTGCTTGTCTTTGCTATATAGTTATAATCTATGACACCAGTGGATCCTTATGTTGTAATTTGCACATTTTAAATCTCAATATTCATCTAAAATGACTTAATAAAAGAAACAAGTTTGCTGACTTCCACGTTAGAAAATTGTGGTTCCCAGTGGGAGCTGACGTCGTAAACATCATACCAACAACTGTGTAACTGACGGCCCCTCCTATGGATAGCCGCAGATCACACTAGCAAGTAGCAGATTTTTTTTTCATTTGTACCTAAATGACTACGCAACGCTGCCGAATCCTACGTGTAGAATCCTACGTGTAGAATAAAACTGAAGAACGAAGTAAGCACAGAGCAGTGGGCGTGTGCCACTGGGGGTGAAAACAGGGATAGTTTGGCAAAATGGCATCTTGAAAATAAGCGATTAAAGATTAGTCAAACATGCACGAATCACTCCAAACACAACTTCGAGAGGGGAGACGAGAAGGAAACAACTATAACATGGTTAAAAGCTCTGAAAAGGCAATTTTGCGTAATAGGTCTGCTTTGAACCTCAAAACTCATTAATCCAGTTTGTAATTTGTAAAGTGCTTATTAGCAGGCCTTTGCATTTGTATATATTTGAATTTCTGAAAATGGCATATCTGTTGTATATTTGTGATATACAGTTGTTACAGCAGATCCTCCATGACTTTAAATTTTAGATCTGTGAATTCCAGTTTGTGTCCAAGGTCATGACACTCCTCACTTCAGGAAGGGCACTTTAACATATCTGTTATCTGCATTCACCTTCAAATGCAGAAATACATTTTTTTTCTTTTTTTTCAAATCAAAATAGTGCAGTAGACATTGTGGGTCAAACTTCGTTCATGCTGTTAACTCGGGGCACCACACAGTCACTACTGTCATATTTGGGCTCATGCGCTAGTACGTTCCGCTGTTTATGTGAAACTGAACCAGAAAACACACACAGTCAAATGTCACTGGGAATGATCTTATTCAACTTTTTGGAGAATGACATTTCAAAATCTTTGAGAAGCCGAGACCAGCGCACCCCGGGGTGCTGCGTGTGCTGGACACTCAAAGCAGCAACACTATTGTTTTCATTTTCATTGCTAATTTGATGGCAAGGGACGAGATTAGAGTTTGTGGGGTTTAATTTTTCACAAAGACTTGAAAATACTGAGCAGATTTTGACTTCGCTGCTGCAGAAATCAGGTTCGTGTTGGGGGGTTTCTAAGCTGCACTGCATGTGGCAAAGTGACTCAGCGAAGACAAAGAGAGAACGGGAGGGATTATCGCTGAAAATAATATAATAAGATCAAATGTTTAGGTGCAGTTATATAAGGAGTCATGAAAAAAGTGTCACATTAGTTTTAGAGAGTTTTTAGCAGTGTTCCTTGGCAGATATCAGTAGTAATAAAAAAGTTTTTTTTTTAAAAGTAAAAAAAAACAGATTTTTGACAATTGTTGAAAAAAACAAAACAATTTGTGCCTCAATAGAAAGACCAGTTTAAACTAAAAGGAGCTGTAGTGATCCAGGCACAATATATTTGCATTGTGATAGCAGCAAGTAGGAATTCCAGGATGAATGAGTGTTCCAGTTTGAATTTACAAGTTGGAACTTGGAAAATCTGTCCTCCGACAACAACTGGAACGCTGCTGGCATTCAGGGAGTATTATGGAAAACTGACTTTTTGAGTAATCTAGCGATCTCTCCCGGGCCCTAATATCAAATATTTGTGCATTATGTCTTTTTCTTTTCCTGTTTATACAATGTGCTTTTATATTACTGCCTGTTTCTTAATCTCTTAACTTTTCTAACTCAAATCAAGCCATTAAAATAATAAGTCGGAGCAGGCGGAGTGGCCCTTTGCAAATTAGGAGCAAAAACTCAAATTGGACAAAAGATGTGGAAGTCATAATGAATGGAATAATTATATAGAAAACTCAAGCGGATCCACGGCGCTGACATTTTCAGCAGGCGCACAGCAGCAGAGGGGCCTGCGCTGCTGCAGTTTGGGACCATAAACACAGAGACACAAATAAATTAGACATGAAATAGCTCATTTAATCTAAAGAATATGGTGATTCTGGAAACACACATTTCCAGGGAATTATAAATAATTTAAGCACTGTTTATGTTAAAGCTGCAGTGACTTTTTCATTGTAATGTGCATTTTTGTTTTGTGCCAGTAAAATGATTGTTTAAACCTGGGGTATGTGATTTTCAAAAAAGTCTTTAAACTGTTAAAGTGTCTATATTATGCTGTTTTCTGATCTATGTTATAATGTTGTTTCCTCATCACAAACATACCTGGAGTTTTGTGTGTTTTGTTTCACTCACAAATGTTAAACACACAAACCCTGCATATTTAGGCGAGGTCTTCTCTCACACTGAAAAAGCTTTATTCCACCTTGTGATGTCATGTGGTAATACAGGATGTGCTTCACTGTGTTTTTAAACTCCAAACACCTTCACTGGAATCATTTGGATGATTACATCCCTGGAATTGCCTATCTCTTCAGAACAAAAGGTAAAAACTTGAGAACAACCGCTTCGTGACATCACAAGGTGGAACAGAGCATTTTGAGCTTTGGAGATGTAGACAGACTAATAATAAAGGGTTACTCAAACATGAGAATGAAACAAAACACAACTCCTGGTATGTTTTCGAGGAGGTAACAGCATAATAACGTGACTTAAAGCACACAAGAGTCAATTTTGAGAGTCAATATAGGACCTTTAAGGTACAGTGTCTCTTCTGGAGACGGCATGTCACCTGCATACTTCAGAACATTCTCCATGGAGATGGATTTTATGATGTGCCAGCCAAATAAGAGTCAAGTCTGTGCAGATAGAAGCCTGCTCACAGTAAGGAAGCGTATTTTTTCTCCTTTATTCAGCACATAGTAAAAGAAAAATTTAATTCTGTCAACTGGACAAAAAGTTTTAGAGTGAAGACGTTCCGCTGCTCATCCAAACCACTTCTTCAGTTCTGGTCAGGTTGCTGGTGGACACTGCCTTGTATCTATGCTAATAGGTGTGAGAGCACCCATTAGGGACCTGAATGATTATGCAAAATATGGCTCAATAGACCTAGCCAACAAACAAAAACTGTAAACAAAAAGGTGTGTTAGTTTCAGAGTAGTTAGCTCCTCCCTTCAGAGAGACATAAGGCAGTGTCCACCAATAATCTGACCAGAACTGAAGAAGCTGCTTGGATGAGCAGCGAAACGTTTTCACTCTAAAACCTTTTGTCCAGTTGACAGAATTTAGTTTTTCTATGGATATGGATTTTCTATGGATTCTTAACTATGTATCATACCTGGATGACTGAGGGATGACTTATGAGAGCACATATCTTATGAGAGCACATATCTTATGAGAGCACATATCTTATGAGAGTACATATCTTATGAGAGGACATATCTTATGAGAGCACATATCTTATGAGAGCACATATCTTATGAGAGCACATATCTTATGAGAGCACATATCTTATGAGAGCACATATCTTATGAGAGCACATATCTTATGAGAGCACATATCTTATGAGAGCACATATCTTATGAGAGCACATTGAGAGGTCTTGTAATAGTGCTGCTATTAGGGCAAAAGAGTCAATCATTTGTCGTGTCTGGACCAGCCTGGACCAGTCTGACCTCAGAAGTGCTCCAACAGTGTGAACTCTATCATAGAAACAGCAGTGAAACTTTGATGTGAGTTGTATTGAACAAGCAGTTTAGAAATATCATGTGAAATATGAAATCAGGCAGTTGCATCAGTCCTAACCAACGCAATATTTCATCTGTTAGCTGCTACACTTTGAAGCCATCTATTTGGTCGGGGCTGAATTGGCAAGAAGATTAGCATCTTAAACGTGTAATACTTGGCTGTCAGTTAAGCAGGGCAGTTTGAAGAATCAATAAATAATCAAATAATCAAAGTCCTATTGTGTATCTAATAATCCAATGATATGACCATGTTTATTATGTGCATGTGTTAATTTGGGGGCTTTGAATTTTCTCTCTTGTATTTTTTTCAGTGATAAAAAACAAAGAACCAAACAAAACAAAAAACAAAAAAAACTGAAAAAAAGACAGAGCTAACAGCACTTTTAACAATTTCCAGAGGCCAAAGCAGAGTTTTGCTATCACATTAATGCTAACAACAACTAGCATTACTCCCTGATTCCCAGAATAAAAAAAAGAAAAACAAAAAACAAAAAAAAACAAAAAACAAAAAAGCTTTATTAGATAAAATGCTGGGGCAAGACAAATTTGACTTTATTACATGTAAAAAATAGACACAGCCCATTTATGATCTATCTAGGCAAAGCAATTATCTCCATGGAGACAAACGACAGACCCTCCACTAGAAAAGTTACGTAGTGCACCTTTATTTGATTACTGTTTGATTTCAATGTTGGTGTCTTCCAAAAAAAATGCAAATCTGCTCTGCATTCTTTTTGCACTCTGTCTCTGCTCTAAACCTGTTCTGTTCTGTCTGCAGTGATGGTGCAGTAACATCTGGTCACTGCAGGCAGGAGTAGCACAGGGAGAGCTCCATTGATCATCAAACCCTCTGAATAAATGCACATGCCACAGCCCTCCTCCCGAACAGAGCGGAAACCGGGAGCCCGGTGAGCAGTGCGGAGAGGCAGCTAACCAGAGGCACAACAAAGACTGAGATTGAATCATGTGAAAGATGCTAAAGTGGCAAATCTGGAAACAGACGGAGGTGAGAGAGAGAGGAGCCGCACGGGGAGAACAGGAGGGCTATGTCACAGCAAGACAGTGAAACACCAAGATTACATCGGATTTTTCCCATGTATTTGAGCAAAGTGTGTCTTGCCCTAGTACAGATATATTGTATAAGCAGCTCTTGAGCCCAAAATAAATCAGCAGTGTAAGAATCTAATTAGAAAGCATTTTATTGTCCTATAATCAGGAAGTGCACGTTAGCATGCTAGTTGTTGTTATAGTCGTCACAGCAAAACGCACAGATTTGTGAAAAGTGCTTAATAAACTCATAATAATTAGTATGCTTGGAATGCATAAGGTAAGTGAGGAATAACTTTGGACCGCTGCTGATTTAAAATTTCTGTTCTGTTTTTCACGTAAAAAAAAATTAAAAAATAGGAAGAGAGCCTTTAAGTACCTTTATCTCAGCACATTCACGACAAATCATTTTTACAAAATGTAAAAACAGATTCAAAGTAAAAGTTCAGTATAGGAGGCAAAGCCATTCTTTCTGGTTAAATCCCTTTTCTTCTCACTGCATAAAATGTTGACATGTGGGCACTGGGTGTTCAGGGCCGGCTCTATAAACGCTGAGGGAGCGCTATGCTAATGCCATCTGTGGCTTAAACTCCTGTATTATAAATATATTTGAGCTGACATTTAACATTGTTCACATCGAGGAATACAGTTGCAACAGTTGAAGGGACAGTAAGGTTGTATTCACACCAGAAAAGTCAGCTCGTTTGATCCAGATCAAACTCTATTTTTTTCAGTTGGTCCAGATCGTATTCTCACTGCACACTTGGCAAGTGGAGTATAAAAAGTAAACATATGCGTGTGTGTGACAATCAGTGCACACATTGGACAGAACTGCTGAAGGGCGGGGATAATCAGAGGCCAATGCAGTCTTCATTAGGCTATAATAAATGTGAATAAAAGAAGAGGAACATTATAATGTAGCAGCTCATTATTTTTTATTTTTATTGGAGAGACAAACATCTGGACACAGTTAATGTCATGCAGTTTATCAATGTGTGAGTACTGAATTATAAGCTACATGGCTCCAAACTGTTTGTGCCCAAACCAGGGGTCGTAGCTGAGATTCAGACTGAACACAGCAGCTTTGGTGGGGTGGCAGGTGTCTGCGCCAGCGGAAAAACACAGACCACGTGCACACGGGAACACACGGTCCAGTTCAGTTGAATCAGGCCGTTCCTCCAGACCGAGGTCGAGCTGTTTTTGTGCATAACGCTGCCTTTACACTGTGGGCAAAGTGCGTTATGTGATGGTACAAGACAAGTGCAGTAGAATAGATGTCCACATTTAACAACTACGTGAGGAACATGTCCAGAAATACCCAGGCCTCTTATCCATTTGGATTTAAAGCTCGTGATGAGCGGACCCTTTGACTGTGGGCCCTCCGGACAGGCACACCCCGTGTCCTGGTGCATTTTGTCTGTCCTGACGGTGGCTTGACAAGCCCAAACAGGTGCATGTTTTCTGTGCTTGTTTTGTATCAAGGCTGTTTGTGTTCAGACCATAAGTGAACTGCACCAAAGTCTGTTTGGACTAGCTCAGTGTTTTCTTGTCTTTATTCACACCTGGAATAGTCCAGACTTTCAAGGGAACCAAACTCTAGTCTGTTTTAATCAGACTAAAATTAGATGTGAATATGCCCTAAGATTTTCATTTTGAATTTCAAATTCATGACCTGGCATCTGAGTCCTCAGATACGAGGTAAACATGTTTCAATCAAGTATTGCTTTTACTAATAGTAATCCTCCTATTCGTACACCTAATACCAATACCAGGGCACCTGCAGAAAATCATTCATCAGTGTCAGTGCAGCTTCTGGGTAAATTATGAAGGTTCTGAGGCATGGCCTATCTACATACTGAGAATGAGGAAACCTGCATGAGTAAAGTAGGGCTCTGTTTTCTCTTGCAGGTTAAGGCACTGGCAAGCAAGGTTCACCATTTTAAAACTGTAAGAGGACAGGCTACATACCACCCCTTTAAGCACAGAGCTTTGCTTTGTCTCAATATGTGAAAAAGCCCAAACATTTTTATTGTGTTTAGGTTGTATCTTCTGATTAAAATAAATAAATAAATAAAAAATACAGGGTGCTCATCATTTTTACAGCTGCATTTAACATAAAAAATATGAAAATATACAAGCTTGAAGCAGCACAGACATTGTGAGACAAGTATGACACACATTCACCTTATGGAACGATACTACGCTTCAGCTCAACATTTCTCAGCAGTGTGAAAGTCTTAGATATTGTAAGAGAACCCAAGCTGCACAGTATCTCTTCACATGTTTGCTAACTTTAGGAAAAGACTTTAAAAGACATACCATTTTAAGCCTAGACACTTGATCGCAGCCGCACAAAAAGCCGCAACATAAACACATATCTGAGGACTCTTGTTAAGAGGGGTTAACAGAAGAGAAGCACTGAAAAAAAAAAAAAAAAAAAGCTTGGCCGCTCCTGGCAAGTGGTAAAGCAGTGAAACAGCACAACAACACAAAAAAACATCTCCCGTTTACTGCTGATGCAAACACTTACTCCCATAAGCCAAGCGCCATCGATTTCACAGCACAGAGAATTTGTGTTCGATACGCAAGTTATTCAGCAGCCGCGACGCCCGTGACCAGCACAGCCAGCCTGAATCAATTAAAGTTAGAATCAAATCTCATCTAATTTCAGTGGACCGGGCCCCTCAGCAGGGATCTGTGTCGCAGCACGTTAAGGAATAAAAGAGTTGAAACGAGAAAGGTGGAAAAGTGCAGTTTGAGCCAAGAGGGAGATAGAGCTGACAGAGTGGAGACTATAGGAAGAAAGTGTAGATGCAGGGTAAGGATGCTTAGTACGAACGGCAAATGCGATAGTAAAAAAAAAAATAATGCTCGTTTTTAAGTAAAGGTGTGGATGTTAGCAAACAGGAAAGTTGGTGGTTCTGATTGTTCAAGCTTCAACTTGTACATGCTGTTGCTGTGTCCATGTCACCCACTTTACCCTAGTACGCTGTGGATAGTATCAGTGCTTTTCGTGTCATAAGTAGAAGCAGAAAATGTTATTGCTTTGCCTGGAATGTTCCACAACAAAACAACATCATCTCCATGGAAAAAAAGGCTTTGGACCCTCCTAAAACATACAAAGTTCACCTTTAAAGGCATCGTTTTGAGCACTTTTCACATTTCAAAAGATGTATATTTTGTTTTAAATAGTTAACTGCTATGACAAAAGGCGCTCATTTTTCATCCCCCCGAAACCCATGGGTATGTGTTTACTTTGCAGTGTCCTAGTTTACTGTCTGCTACTGACACCAACAAAAGCTACTGTTTTGACACAGTTGTGCAGTGCCTATAGGCCCAGAGTTTGCCTATAGCAAATAAGACAACACTTTTTGCGTCCACCTTTCACATCTCTCCCTTGTATCCATCACAGTCTCCTCTGTTTGCTCTGATTCTCTCACCCGCTCTCGCCTCTTCCTCTCTCTCTCTCCTCTCTTCTTCCCCCTTCTCTCCTCTTTTTCTCTCTACGCTTCCTCGCTCTCCTTTCCCTCTCTCTTCTCGCCGCCTCTCTGCTCTCCCTCTCTCCTCTCCCTGTCTCACCTTTCCCTCTCTCTCTCCTCACCCCCTCTCTCCTCTTATTCTCTCTCCTTTCCCTCTCTCTCTTCTCGCCGCCTCTCTGCTCTCCCTCTCTCCTCTCCCTGTCTCACCTTTCCCTCTCTCTCTCCTCACCCCCTCTCTCCTCTTATTCTCTCTCCTTTCCCTCTCTCTCTTCTCGCCGCCTCTCTGCTCTCCCTCTCTCCTCTCCCTGTCTCTCCTTTCCCTCTTTCTCTCCTTTCCCTCTCTCTCTTCTCTCCACCTCTTTTCTCTCTTCTCCCTCTCTTCTCACCCCCTCTCTCCTCTCCCCCTCTCTCTCCTCTTCCTCTCTCTCTTCTCCCTCTCTCTCTCCTTTCCCTCTCTTTCTTCTCTCCTCCTCTCTTCTCTTCCTCTCTCTCCTCTCCCTCTCTTATCACCCCTCTCTCCCTCTCCCTCTCTTCTTCCTCTATCTTCTCTCCTCTTCCTCTCTCTGCTCTCCCTCTCTTCTTCCTCAATCTTCTCTCCTCTTCCTCTCTCTGCTCTCCCTCTCTTCTTCCTCAATCTTCTCTCCTCTTCCTCTCTCTGCTCTCCCTCTCTTCTTCCTCAATCTTCTCTCCTCTTCCTCTCTCTGCTCTCCCTCTCTTCTTCCTCAATCTTCTCTCCTCTTCCTCTCTCTGCTCTCCCTCTCTTCTTCCTCTATCTCCTCTCCCTCTCTTCTCTTCCTCTCCCTCCCTCTCTCTCTTCTCTCCTCCTCTCCATTTCCTCTCTCTCCTCTCCCTCTGTCTCCTTTCCCTCTCTCTTCTCTACTCCTCTCTCTTTCTCCTCTCCCGCTCTCCCTGTTCTCCCTCTCTCCTTTTCTCCTCTCTCCTCTTCAGCTCGGTCTCTCTCCTCTCCCTCTTTCTCTCCTCCTCCCTCTCTTCTCCTTTCTTGTCTTCTCGTCTGCTGTTCCTGACACTTGTTGACTTCCCCTCAGCGTCTCTTTTGGGAAATCTTGGTGCCACTGCTTCAAACTAAGACAAACTCAGAACACAGAAGTGAAGTGTGCAGGAGCAGGGATGTCTCATAACAGTAGACGTATATTGTGCTATTGATATTGTCCATCGAAAGACTTTAAAGCTACAGTATGTAACTTTATGGAGGTGGAACATCACCTGCATGATTCCATGATGTCCTTTTACTTTAGTCTATCTTTTGGCTAAAATGTTACATACTGTAGCTTTAAGTCTAGATAGGAAATGTTTTGATAATTTGACTTAACTGTTCCTTTCCCTATATTTTGCGTGGGATAATCTCATAGCAGTATTTATTAGTATAATATAGTATAAAACAGTATGTTAGCTACAGGCTAACTATCTATGCTCATTTGAAATTCAAATGTTTATGTAAAATATAAACCCCTGTAATAACCTCTATCAGTGTTAATGATTAAAAGGAAAACTCAACAGGAAGTGTCTGCCTTATGTTTATGTTTCCATGGTGAATGTAACGTCACCGCTGACTTCATTAGAAAGTCTAATGATTGAGGATATCTTTTACAGATCCTTAAATTATGTATTTTAGGTTTGAAACAAGCCACTTTCTATGTTGTTTCCTTTAGCAAGACACTTGACTTTGAATAAATTAATGGGGACTTAAAATAAATACATACATAACATGTATGGGTAAAAACTTACTATAATAATGACTTAATTCATCTCAATTAACCTTAATAAAGCATAAACAAAGGCTTATTTCATAATGTACAAGTCGTTTATTAAGATTGATAGAGGCCATCCATCCATTTTCTTCCGCTTATCCGGGACCGAGTCGCGGGGGCAGCAGTCTAAGCAGGGACTCCTAGACTTCCCTCACCCCAGACACATCCTCCAGCTCCTCCAGTGGGTCCCCGAGGCGTTCCCAGGCCAGCCGAGAAACACAGTCCCTCCAGCATGTCCTGGGTCTTCCCCGGGGCCTCCTTCCTGTGGGACATGCCCGGAACACCTTCCTGGGGAGGCATCCTGAACAGATGCCCGAGCCACCTCAGCTGGCTCCTCTCGACGTGTAGGAGCAGAGGCTCTACTCCGAGCTCCTCCTGTGTGACCGAGCTCCTCACCCTAACTCTAAGGGAGCGCCCAGCCACCCTGCGGAGGCTTTGTGATAGAGGCTTTGTAACTTAAAGGTGCACTATGTAACTTTTCTGGTGAGGGGTCTGCCACCTGCTTCTGTAGATGTGCCATCTTTATTATATATAGATGTTTTTTGCTTTATTTAGAATGTTCCATGGTATGACATTTAACTTTTATCTGTTTGTATTGTTCAAAAACATTTTAACATACACATGCACTCTTACTGTGAGTGGGTCGCCATGGGGATAGAAAAGTGTAATCTTATACTATAGGACATTCCAAGAAAAGCAATAACATATCAATGGAGACAAACAGGTGGTGTACCCTCCACCAAAAATATTACACAGTGCTCCTTTAATGAATACCTTACCCCCTTAGTGTTGATAATTAGAGAGACAAGGTTAAGGTTAAGGTACACTTCATTGCCTCCATAGGGAAATTTGTCCTCTTCATTGGCTCAACCTTCAGTGGCACTGGAGGAACCAATCAGGAACAATGCCCCGGGAACCATTTCCAGATCTTAGACTTAGTCCGGGTGAATTGACCTATTGTGCATGTTTTAGTAGTTATGGATAGTCATATGTAACCATTGCACTTCCAGATATAATTTAATGATAGCATTTGCATTTTAAATATTTGCATGAATAACAGTCTTGTAAGGTCCTTCCTGGTTCGTTCGGCTATTTTTGGTTGATTTTGTATCTGCTTTGAATATGACCACACAGCCTCTCCCTGTATAACATGAGCAAACATCAGCATAGCACCTCAGACGCCATCTCCTCTCCTCTCTGTCTCTACAGGTAAGAGCACGGCCACTGGCTGCACTCAATTTGTTATTTATTTATTCTTTTGCTGAATTATTGTGAAGGAATTGTTACTTTTGTTTTAATAAACCAGTGACTTGTAATGAATGTAACTGCCGTCGTTAGTTTTGAGCCATGAGGGAAATTACTTTGACACAGTAGCTCACAACTTCACAATATTATAACAAAAAGCACAAATACGCCTGAACATATGTAAGTTTAAGATCATACTATGGAACATTCCAGGAAAATCAGTAACATCATAACAAGCAGGTGTCAAACCCTCCATCAGAAAAGTTGCATAGTGTACCTTTAAGTGCATAATCCCATTATATACATTAAGATAAAGAACATATTGAGGAGCTTTACTTTCTTTATACACGTAGTATATAAATGCACCGATTATTTGATATGTTTTCAGACTTTTGTGTCTTCTTCGCCGATCACAATGGGACCCATACAACTAATGTTATGTCTGTTGAGCACAGGTAAAGTGCTGTATCTCACAAATAAGTCAAATGTTATTCTGTATGCAGGGACTTTGCAGGAATGTGTTTATGAAAAATATATGTGTTGGTGTGACTTGTTCTCTCACTAATATATATTATCCATCTCTTATCTTAACAGGATTTGTCAAATCTTCAGTGCTACAATTACGAACATTTTCGAAGCTTTCTAACCAAAACAGAACTCAGGCATCACTTAATTGCACAGAAAATGGCATGAAACTTGTCACTCTGTATGATAAAGATGATGCCAAATTTGTGTCAAAGTTCGTCAGCACAGTTATGGCAGTTGCCTGGGTTGGCCTGTACACAAATTCATCTACAGACAAAACATATAGATATCCCAAGTGTCCATCTACAGTTGGTGAGAAGAACTGCTCTGAAGAATTGTTCTTTAAGTGCAACAGAAGTAAATCATTTTAACAACATCATCACATATGTTGCTTTCATATCAGTTGCAAAATAATAATGAACCAAATAATGTTTTACAGGTTCTAACAAAGTGTATGTGGAATTGAACTGGTGTGCAGCTAGACAGTACTGTCGATATCACTTTTTGGATGACCTGGCGAGTAATTGTAACGAATCGAACAGCAGCTTGTGGGTTTCAGGGGAAATCACTGATGACTGCGAATGGGAGGATGGCGGTTGTTCCGCGTATCGTGAATGGGATACACACGGATCAGGAACCGCTGCTGCTGTTGGAGCAGAATATAAGCTCAAAATGCATGATAAATGCTTAGCAGAGTTGCCAGCAGTGTGCTCTAAAGGTAAAATCCCTTAATATTATCATTCCTCACCAAACACAAAATATGCAGCATCAGTCTCTACATTTTAGATTAAGACAGCATTTTTCTGCTCCGTCCATTGACCTGTACATAACTAATTACAGTGATGCTTTGGTTTCAAGATGATTAGCCAATCAGAATGCAGAATGAGCCTCACTTGAGTCTCTCATTCGGGTTGCCAGTTCCAATGTTGCAATCCAGTTGATTAAAACCTAAAGAGATCTGAATCCTCACTACCTAAACCCCAGCACTTACAGCCAATCATTAATCAGTGAGTGAATACTGGATTTTTTTTAACTTTCACAGGAGGCATATATACTGAGAATTTGTATATGTCCTCTATCTGCAGGTTATGGCACTGGCAACCCAAGTTCAATTGTCAATGTAATACCTTTTTAAAACATTAAGGGCGCAAGGTACATTCTGTACTTTTAATAAACATTGTACATTTTAAAACATGTTTTGTTTTACTACACAATTTTGGGTGCTTCTGCTCTGCATCATATGTAATGAAAATGTTGCCACACACCTGACTTTGCTTTGTTGCCAAACAGGTGATTTGAGAATAGTGGTCGTCAACACAACAAAAAAAACATGGGAGCAGGCTCTGGATTATTGCGACACACATCACTCAGGGCTGCTGCAGATCCCCACCCCCCAGCACCAGGAATCAGTGGAGCAGTGGTTAAATATGACAGACTACAGTGGCACATTCTGGGTGGGGCTGAGGCAGAGTCGAGTGTTTGGATTCTGGATATGGAAAGACACAATGGTGAACAGCAGTAACTGGGAGAATGGGGAACAGCCCATGATGCCCCTGTCTCACCAGTGTGGGGTCATCCAGGCCCCCGGGTACAAATGGAGAGATCACAACTGCCTGCACCGTCTGCCCTTCATCTGTCAGGAGATGATTATCCCGTTAAAAAAGCCTGAATCTAAGATGTCATGTATAGATACATCTTAAATTTGATTTGAGGTCAAAATATGTCCGCTGCATGCTGTCTGTATCTAATTAAAGAGTTCTGTCGTCTCATAACCAATAATCTGTTAGCCTGATTGTTGTTGTAGCTTGACCGTGACAGCAAAAGTCTGCTCTGGTCTCTGATAGTTGTGAAAAGTACTTATAAACTCATTGTGGTGGAAAAATAAAGAAAAACTTTTTTTTTTTTTTTAGCTTTTTTAAGAGACTTTTAATTAATGTTTTTAATGTGGTTATGGTTTATGTGGTTTTATGTTTAAAAACAGTTATGGTTACTTTTTGAATTTATGACATAAAATACTAAATTACTAAACTATTACTACTACTACTACTACTACTACTACTACTACTACTACTACTACTACTACTACAATCTGAAAACTTACAAAGAGCATAGAATAATACACATCTGAATTATAACTGCCCAAAAACATTTATGAAAGTAAAAATCTAAACAGATTTGCTGTAATTTGCTGCATTTTTAGCCTGAATAATTTATTTGTTAGCTTCATGTATGTATCTGGAACAAAAAACAGCAAAGGAAAAAGTGTGCAACATATATATATATATATTTTATTGTTCACGCCAATAAAAGTTTGTACACCATGGTTTAATGGCATTTTCTAATGCTCCAAACAAAGATCTATCTTAAAGAACACATATGATGCATTCTTGTGGCTTTAATTATTTTTAAACATGCTTTTGGTCACATTGGGATAAGTATTTATCCCAATGTGACCGGTGTTTCATCTTTGACACAATTGAACAGGCCATATGTGAATGGAACATTTTTTGAGTTCTCAGAGAAGACGACTTTGGATTAATGGATTCATGAAACAAGCATGAATGAAACAAAAATACAACTCCAGATATGTATTTGATGACCAATGTAACATGGCTAAAAGCTCAAAAAAGTAAATTTTGCATAATATGTGTCCTTTAACCAAAATCTACAATCACCATGTTCTTTAAAATGGAAAAGTGCATTGTGAATTTTAGAGTAAAATAGCCAACATTAAGGCTAGAAGCCAGAGGGCGTGGTGAGCAGCAGATGGGAGGAGGTATTGGGCTCTGTTAAACTATTAGCATCCCAGTGTGTGCCCGAGGCAGTGTGCCACCAGCACGGACCAGGTTTGGAGCAGGCAGCCACTTCTTAATGTTCTCACATCATTTCACCTTCACAGCTACTGACAAAAACAAAGTATAAAGTGTGAAGTTGTGGTGGACGGGTGTTTTAGTAAAGCAACGTAGTTTACAGTGTATGAGGAACAAAGGAGAATGACACAAATATACACAAGGATATAGTCATTGATGTAGTGACTGTAGACAGATGTGACATTTGAGAAAACACAATAAAATAATTAAAACTTTTATGATCCACAGGAGATATTCTTTTTTACCCAAGCTAATCTCTGCCACTGCTTGTCTGTGTGGAGATGTTATTGCTTAGCCTAGAATGTTTCACAGTACGACATTAACCTTATCCATGGAGACGCCACCAAGCCAAGTTAGAGAGGTGACCCTGCTCACAATAAGAGGGAATTTTACGCTATGGAAACATATGCAATTCAATAAATGCAAAGTTTGATGGCTTTTAATTCCTGAGCATCTCCATGGAGACAAAGTGGACCCATCACAGGTTACACAGTGCACATTTAAGCGTCAGTGACCACTTTAATTGTGTACATTGCTCATAATGTTTCTTGCATAGATTGTTTTGTATTGGAAAATAAAATAAAATGAATAAATTACATACATTCATATTTAACAGGCCTATATTACGCTATTTTCTGATCTATGTTATAATATTGTTTGCTCATCAGAAACATACCTGGAGTAGTGTTTTGTTTCATTCCCATGGTTTAACACACAAACCCTGCATATTTAGGCTGTGTTCTTCTCTGAAACTGAAAACACTCTGTTCCACCTCGTGATGTCATGTTGTGATGTAGGAAGTGCTCCACTGTGTTTTTAAACTCCATACAACTTCACTAGAATCATTTGGATAACTTCAGCCCTGGAACTGCCGGACAAAAGGTTAAAGGTAGCTGTTAGCTTGAAAACTACCACCACATGACATCACAAGGTGGAACACAGCGTTTTTTACATGGACTAATAATGCAGGATTACTCAAACATGTGTGAATGAAACAAAATACAACTCGAGGTATGTTTTTGATGAGGTAACAACATTATAACACGGCTTAAAGCTCACAGGAGTCAATTTTGCGTAATATAGGACCTTTAAATAATAATTATAGTTGTTAAGCCTTTACAGTACAACAGCAATCTGAAATGAATTAGTCGTCTCATACAGACCCCCTCAACCTGTGACGGTGTTTCTGGCATTAAAATCACTACATGTGCATGAGTACTGGCATTTCTGACATCCTCAGGGTATAGGGACAGCTCATTTGCATGTGGAATTGGACCTCCAGGCTTCCATAGGGTCAGGGTTATTCAGAGGTAGGCGTGTGCTGTCCTCAAGCTAACCACTCTCTGTTTTAGCCTTTGCCCCGTGAAAAGTTCAGAATGACCCCATCTCACCACAAACCTGTTAATTGCTCTGTATTTGTTCAACAGTCTATTTCCTACTAACTGTTTGTACATGCATAAAAGCTTGAATTCTAACAAGTAAGAACCAATGGAAAAATGCAATATTCATGATGCTGGGGTATCAGATCTTAGAACATTTATTTAGTCATCGTCATCATCATCATCTTTATTTTTTCCAGACCTTTCTGTCTTAAGTCAAGAAAGCAAATCAAAGTACACAAAGTCTGAAAAGGAATAGGCAGAAGAGCTTATGACGCCTACCCCTTTAATGCTACATATAAAGAGCTACTACATTCACAAAGTACACAGTATTAAAAGAAAAAAAGAAATGAAAAAAGCATAATTCATCATTCAATCACCATATGAATTTATAATTTTCTTTTTATACAAACTTTTAAAAGGCTCAAAGTTCTACAGTCTTTAATATCTTCATCTAACCTGTTCCAAACATTTACTCCAATAACTGAAATGCAGTGCTGTTTTACATTTGTTCTAACACTTGGTTTTTTTTAATACATCATTCCCTCGAAGATTATAAGCACTATCTCGGTTTTTAAACAGATCTTGGATATGAAAAGGCAATTGTTTATTCTTAATTTTATACATATATTGTGCAATTCTGTAATCTACCAGGTCCTTAAATTTCATTGCACCTTTTTGGATAAAAAATTCATTTGTATGAGCCCTATGAGAGGCTTTGTCATTTCACATTGCTTGTTTTTGCTCAATAATAATATGAATGGTATTTGTTTGATATGTGTTTCCCCACACCTCTGCGCCGTACGTCATGTAGGGAAGTGTCAGCGAACTATACAAAATGAACAATGTTTTTTCTTTCAAGCATTATTCAAGCATACTTTTGATATAATTGCTAAAGATGTACATAATTTCGTCTTTATAAATTGTATGTGACTTTTCCAACTTATCTTATTTTGGATTATTATTCCTAGAAATTTAATTTATGTATTAAATTTCTTTATTTGCTCTATCACTGTATTATGAATAATTAAATTCCAGTGGTGTGCAGTGGTGGGTGAAGTACTCAATTTTGTTACTTAAGTAAAAGTACATATACAGAGGTGAAAAGTTACTCAAGTAAAAGTAAAAGTATCACATGAAAAAATTTACTTAAGTAAAAGTATATAAAGTACCCATTTAAAAATGTGCTTTAAGAGTAAAAAGTAAAAATATTTCACATAAATGTTGTTGTTTAAAAAATGATACATATTTTGATCAACAGTAGCAATACAAATCAGTGTCTTAATTTTTCTCACGAATTTTGTATATTTTTTTGTTTCCTCAAAGCCAAAGCTTGAACTCAAAAACTTTAATCAGGATGTTACCACAAACAGTAAAAATAACTCCTCAAACATTTGGAAAAAAACTTTAATCAGGATGTTACCACAAACAGTAAAAATAACTCCTCAAATCATTTGAAAAGTACTTTTTACTTTTCAGTCCAGCTCAAAATGTAGTGGAATAGAAAGTACAGATACCTGCTCTCAGACATAGTGAAGTAAAAGTAAAAACTATCCACTGTAAAATGTACTTAAGTAAAATACAGATACCTAAAAATTCTACTTAAGCACAGTACTTTACTACTTGTACTTTGTTACCTTCCACCACTGCCTGTTTGTTAGCCGTGGCTTGTCGGTCCATCCCAGCCTCGTTTGGCTTCCTGCAAAAAGCTTTTATGAGGAAGTTAGAAAGTTAGATTTTAATACCTGCTTCCTCCGTTCACAATTTGAAAATGAGATACTTTCTATTGATTGATTTCCAAGTCAAATTGCCAGTATTGCCATTGCATACTTTCATTGGCACCTTATAACAAGAAAAAAAAAAATTCTCAGCCTTCCAAGATATTATTATTGTAGTCATGCATGTTCCGGTAATGGTAAGCAGTTTTGTATTGATCTATAACAGTATCATTCCGTGTTTTTATTTGGCATCATAAACAAACACATGATAGACAAATTGTATGTTTCACACAAATAGATGTTAAAGCGCCCCCACAGGTCTGTCCCTGCAGGATCCCTGTGGAGGAGTGATCGTCAGCGCTGCAGTATGAGGCACATTTCTATCATGTTTACTGTAATGATAAACACTGCAGGATAAAATCACTCTTTCAAGGTCACCGCTCCCCACCACTGATAACAATGTATAGCCGTTTCATGGAATAAATTGTGTGTTTTCTTGGAAATCTAAATATATATTTTATTGTATTTATCTGTTTTCTCACTAGTCTCCATTCCTGTAGAGATTTTGTCTTTATAACCCAGTTTCTCAAATGGGGGTAACAGGACTAGTTCTAGAGGGTACTTTCGACAATGTGATTTTCAGGAGATGGTATTTCTTGGCCTAGAATGTTCCACAGTATGGCATTAAACACATCTATCTCCATTGAGACAAGTCGGGAAAGCTTCCAGACCAAGTTACAGGTCAGATCTGTGTAGAGGTGACCACATAGTACGAAGCCATATCTTTCCAGGTAGTTTTTTAGGTATGAAAGCACCTGATAGTAAAGGAGTGGAGCCTTTTAGGCAAAGCAGTTACATCCCATAGCATAGAGACAATCTAATGCCTGGACTATGACAAGGCGTTACATGATGAATCTTTAATAAATTGTACTTTGAAAACATGTTTGAATAAAAATGACATAGATAATAGAGTTTGAAATGGATATCTTTATATTCCATATTCCAAACACTGAACATAAAGACATGGGGATCAGAATCACGGCATAGGAGGGGCAGGTCTAGTCCTGGTGGGGTAGTCAGTGGGAGGGCATCTGAAACAGTTACACTCCACAGAGGGGAGTGGAACAGAGGGACAACTTGAGAATAGCAATGAACACACAACTGGTGAACTTAATACTGAATATTATTGATAGGGAAAATAGGAGGAACCAGATGATAGTTCTCAAGGTTGACAACAATACTGGAATTTTCCTTCAAATGAAAAGTCAACTTTTGCTGTGGGCCTATGCAGGTGTTTACAATGGCCCATAGTGATATCAGAATAAACTCTGCATCTGCATATAAATTGAACATGCTTCACTCCCCGCATCGTAAACTGGAGGGTAATAATGCTAGTCCAGATACACACAATATTGTCATAGATGTTCCATGTTTGAAACTCAAGGTCAGTGTTTATTATTATTAAAATCAGACAGATTGGCACATTGTTCTGTTCACTGTTCAACAACAGTAATAGTCCGCTGTCAAAACCTTTTATTTTGCAGATGATGTCAGAAAATTCCCTGCTTACAGTTGTGACAAGGTGACAGAAAATGTTACTCAAATGTATTTCAATAGGCCGTGAAAAATAACATAACTTTGTGACTTTTTTTGTCAATGTGAACAGCCCAAATCTTTTTTTTTTTGTTTGTTTTTTTTCTAATGCAACCCCAGGCCACTTATGTGGAAATAAATTTGATTTGAATCTTTCATCATTTGCAAAGTGACTGTGATCTGAACAAACATGTCAGATTGAAGTGACTTTTACAGGTCTCAGAAGCTACAGGTGCCACGTTTGTCACTGAAAGTCAGGAACGAAACACCATTCAAGCGTCTGCCAGACAACAGCAGTGAGTCTAGAAATAAAGTGAGATTTTAAAGTTAACTGATATTTTGGGAACAGTGAATCAAACTGAAAATCTCAAGTAGTCTATTTAAGGTGAAAGATAAACATGACTCATTTTAGGTCATTATTGGCTAATTGTTCTCGCTAACATATATTAAAATGATATAGCCTATGACGTAACAACAGCACGACTCCTGGTTTTGGTTCTGTTCTGCACATGAGGTCAGTTCAGGCCTATTGGGTTCACACATAAAAACTGATTTGAGTCCCATTTTATTTGCAATGTGAACCTCCAAAAATCTGAATTAAACCTCAAGACCTGTGGTGTGAGTGTGGGGGTGTATTTGTCAAAGTGGGACCGTGGAATCTTGTTGCTGTGAGGAGAGAGTGCTCAGTCACAAAGTTGGTTTAAGTTTAAAGGGCCCATATGTTATGTTATAATGTTGTTTCCTCATCACAAACACACCCGGAGTTGTGTTTTATTCCATTCACACATGTTTAACGCACAAACCCTGCATATTTAGGCTGAGTTCTTCTCTCAAACGGAAAACACTCTGTTCCACCTTGTGATGTCATGTGGTAATACAGGAAGTGCGCCACTGGTTTTAAACTCCATACACCTTCACTAGAATCATTTGGATGATTTCAGCCCTGGAATTGACAATCTTTATTGAACTGAAGGTAAAAGGTGGCTCTTAACTTGAGAACTACCGCTTCATGACATCACAAGGTGGAACAGAGCATCTGGAGCTTTGGAGACAGATTAATAAACCATTATTACTCAAACATGTGAATGAAACAAAATAACGCTATGTTTTTGATGAGGTAACAGAATTATAACATGGATAACAAGAGTCCATTTTGTGTAGGACCTTTAATCGGTTGCTATGACATAAACTACTATCTAACCTTACCATCTTTCTATGGCTCAAATGTTCCAAAACAGTAAAATGCCAAGAATTCAAGTAAATAGAGCAGCAATAGAGCAGCATTATCTGTCCTTTTCTTTCCCTTTACATGCTGAGTTGAAATTTCCCGATAAAAGCTTGTAACATTTCATAAAAAAGGGTAAGAATAATGAGGTTTTGTCCTCTAACACAAGTGAGAAGAAAATAGCAAAGATTGTGGAGACAGTTGTTTGAGACGCAGAGTAAACTCACCTGTTTTCACTTGTGTGCGCACGTACACACACATGCACACACAGACACACATATGCACGTGCACGCACGCACACACACATACACACACACACACATTCAGCATGCAAACTAAAGCCAGTCTGAGGCCTCTTCACAGTGTTTTCTTGTGATACAGAGCCCTGTCTTGAGTGAGCAGCGTATCGCATGACTTCTACAGCAGTAAAATCGTATTCATTTAAGCAACTATAATTCAATCCAACAGGCTACGGAATTCTGTTATTTTCCAGTTATATTTGGGTGAAAGCACACTAGTCGAGCCAAATAAATGTAGGTCAGGTAAATGGAACTGGAAGAAATGGAAGAAATTTGAAGTAACTTAACCAATATAGCTCCCTTGTGAGAATACAGAGAACAGAACCTTTTAATGTTTTATTTTTTTTATTGAAACAAGGCATATAATCATACAACAACATATAGCATTGCCAAATATTAAAAAAGACAAGTTTTCAAGTTTCAGGTTTCATTTATTTTCGTCTCCTCGTGGATAAATTTGGCTTGGAGCAGGGGTCAGTAGCATTAACATACAGACATGACATAACAAAATACAAAAACTGGACAATATACAATCACCCAGGCTTCACACATCTGCACAATAAGTCCATGTGTTAATCAGTTTTATAGACTAGGGAACAAATGAGTTTTGTACCTGTTATTCTTACATAAAGGAACCCTGTATCTCCTCCCAGACTGCAGGAGCGGCGTAGAGGTGCAGATAAATGAAATAAATGCAAAAAAAAAAAGATGATTAGTTTAGTATTTACGCTAGGTCTAATCTCACAGCGCCACAAACTTGGAATACTAAATGTCTCTTTGTGATTCGCTGAGATCAGCCTTATGAGAGTATAATTCAGATACAATTTAGATTTTAAGTTAATGTTAGTTATGTTGAAGTGACATCAGTTGTTCACATAGCAGAGCCCTGGACCCGGAGCCGTACCTGGAGCATGAAACTTGGCTGGAGTTGCTGCTGGTCCTCCAGTGACTGCGCGGGGGAAGCGTGACTAGCATCGCCCCCCGAGAGCAAGTCCCAAGTGGTCCAAACCCCTTTAGAAGGTAGTGCCTCCAGCGGTCCACTTTGGACCTCTAAAAGGGGGCGGTATGGGTCGCTTTATGCAGTGGAAACACTCAAGGTCTGCATCGTACTGGCCCTATGGAAACAAGGCTATAGTGTGTGCTGAGCACATGAGAGGGATCTCTGACGATCTCCAGACTGTTCAAAGATGGTCTGTGGTCCAGACAGATTAAACACACCCATGATGTTACCAGCCAGTTTTACCAGTCTAAGGATCTGTGATTTATATTTGATAGTCAGGTTTCCAAACCAGCTGACTACTCCATACCTTAGCGCAGACTCTAGACTAGCTTTAAAGAACATCACCATTACATTTTGGTTGATTCCAAACACCCTTATTCCCTTAAAAAAGTGTAGACGCTGGTGTATCTTGGCACACACACAGCCCATATGACTGTCCACTTCAACCCCTAAATAGTTATAGTTCAGACTTGCTCAATTTTCTCTTCATGTATCTCTACCTCATGATGGGCTCCAACTGACCTGGAGTCCACCATAACCTCCTTTGTTTTAACATGTAAATAGTGATCATCACACCATTTAATAAAATGGTCTACTCCAGATATGTGACTGCTGATGTCAGAGTGGTCTGTGAGGAGATTTAGTAAAATGGTGTCATCTGAAAACTTGATTTTTAATTTTTTTTTTTTATTGACAGTTGTTTGTGTATAATGTAAACAAAAGTGCAGAGCTGACTGTACCCTGGAGCACCCCTGTGCTACATACAGTTTCCTTAGAAAACACAGAACTGACTCTCACCTTTTGTGAGCGTTTGCTCAGAAGGGAGAAACACCACTTAATCAGACAGGAGTTTATATTTAGGTGGGCACGCTTACAAATAAGAATACTTATTTCTCAGGACAATTCTCTTCGGGCCGATGTCCCGCCCAGAGACAGTTGGGGGAGATGACGAACACTTGGACTTACAATGTTGTTTATTAAGGTAAAAATGTTACATAGCTCTGCTTTAAATAAAACACAATACACAGAAATCTCTTCAAGTATGAAATTACTAACATATTTTTTCCCATTTATTGACTGATTTAAATGTTAGTCAATTAGTACCTGCTACAGTCTCTCCCAATCACCTTTTATATCCAATGGCTCTTAACCTCAAACTCTACCTGTTAGTATCAAAGTTCTTCAGCCAACCATTAATTGCGACCACTTATTTGCCAGTATAAGTCTCCCTTTAAAGATAAAAAAGCAGAACTACTTGCTAATTAGAGGTCATCTTAGGTCTTTTTGCCACTGCGCCCCCTGCTGAGAGCTGGGTATAATGGTCTCCCTCTCTGTAATAGCTCTAACATTTGTTCCACCTTTGTCACGCGGTCTGGTGCATTGTGGGTAACTGAATAGAAATACAAAATGACTGACCCAATATGATGTTATCAAGTTGGCCTTTTTGCTTTCTTGTGAATGGGTTCACACTAAACATAAAAAAAAACAAAAAAAAAAAAACACTTGAAGGAGATAATCACTGCTTAGCAACATAGAAATATTATAACTTATTAACACTTAAACTTAAAAGTGCACTATGTTTTCTAAGGTGGGGGCATGCACGAGCATTCCATGGAGATTTTTTGACATTTCTTTGTGTAGTGGGGTGGACTTTGTGGAGAAACCAGCAGGTGACAGTGGAGCAAAAACTAAAAATATTTCCCAGCAGTCGTCTCCCTCTGACTTGCTCACTTCCACCTGCTGTGGTCTCTGCCCTGTCCTCCGTAAAGCTAGATAAGACAGGTTGTTCTAAGCAATCTATTTCTAACATTTATCTTAGTTATTTGTTTTAAATTTAGTCCCGAGGTGTAGCTGAGGTGTAACTGAGGGTGTGCTCTCCTGTCTGTGGTGATGGGTCTGTGTCATGGCCTGGACGAGCTCATGTCACTGACTGAGCGTGGCTGCGAGTTTTGAAGCGGTATGTTTAAATTGTTATCTTGAGAATGAAATAATTTAACTAGAACTATAGACTATGTAACTGTTTTCTCAGGTTATGGGGTTTGGATTATTATTATTATTATTGGATTATTATTATTTGAATTATAACCTGTGAACTGAAAGAGCCAAACTGTAAAAGTGAATGAAATTACATAGGGTCTTTAAAGTGAATGAAACCCAACTCCAGGTTTATGCAATTTAAAATAAATGTTACTATTTAAACTAGAAGTCACTTCACTGAGTGAACCTCTATGCATTATGCTTTAGTTTACTTCATTTGTTTAGTTCATTTTTCCGGGTTGAACCCTGTGGCGTTGCTGGTTTACGTTTTATAATTTTGTTATATATATTTTGTCACCCACTGGAAATGCCACATTTCCCTGGAATGTTTCCCAGAATTACATTAAACTTGTCTATCCTACAATAATTTAATTACGGGTATTTTTATTGCTCAAAAATACACTAAAGAACATGGGTTGTTACTGAGAGTGGGGTCACCTCTTCACAGATCTGACCTGTAACTTGACCTGGTGGTGTCACCTGCTTGTCTTGGAGATACATTAGTCTCTTCTTTGATCAGTTTGACCAAGCAATCATTGTAACATATTTAAACGTGCAGTGTGGTCTCATCATCGTGAAAATAGAAGATGAAATCTCCCAAACGTTTTACATTCAGTCCAGTATTTCTGACTCTGAACACTTTAGGTGCATTAGTTTCCAGTGGTTGTGATGACACTTGTCGAGTAATAGCAGCTGACATATTTTCATGTGGGAGCTGAGCCCAGTTCAGTGGCGCCTGTGAAATAACACCACGGTGCCTGGCAGCACCCTGAGGTGCTGTATACAGAGCTGTGAAGATCTGGAAATTAGTGACAAGGAGCGGCTAGAAGGAATCACTCAGAGCTTCATCTTTAACAAGCCCATTATTACCAATACACAGAATGGTGTTTCTCAATAACAATCAGGTCTTTCCTGCAGCCTTTGTAGAATAATTGTCCATTAGAAGCTGTGTTGGAATAAAACAATACTGGTTTTCTTTTGTAATTTTGTATATTTAACTAACAGTGTTTGTTAGTGCCAAATTGATTTTGTTATACATTTGTAAAACTCATAAATTAAGCAATTTCATTTCAGTCTCGTGTTTGAAATATTCAAAAAATGATCCATGTATATTGTGCAGCTTTAGTGGAGTTGAGCTTTTAACACCAATGACCCAAGCATAGCTTTTGCCATTGTTCTTTGCTTCCAAAATAACACAAACCCTGTACATTGTTTGTTAACATTCTATGCACATACAGTGGAGCCACTGGATTGTGCACAGCCCACTGGGTGACACACCGAGCGGCCAGGCCATGACATGACCAATCACAGGAGCTGAGAGGGACTGCAGGAGCTGTGGCTGCCTCTGAACAGGAGAGAGCTGAGAGGGATTGCTGGAACTGTGCTGACGGCTGTCTCCGAACAGAAGGGAGCAGAGCCATTAGCTCTGGACATGGCAGCAGCACATGGAGGGGTAGTATCCATAAAACGTGGGCCCAACAATAGGCAATTGTCCAGGAGCAGCTATTTTTCAAAATCAAGCACTATTACAGTAATGGGTCAGGGCTTTTAAAGGCACAAGGCGTGATGGCTAACATGTTTGTGTGTGTGTTTCCTTGTCCTCTCTGTGCTCGTGGCTATGGACGAGGAGCAGACAGGCAGAACAGGCAGCTGTGGACACATCACGTGTTAAGTGTTGACACAAAACTTGGTCAGATATCGCAGAGCATTGGATGGTGATCAGTTTGATCCATCAATAAGACTCTATAACAGTGTTTGGGGTTTTCTTTTCTCAAAGAGCTTGACAGATGGATAAGGCACGTGGTGTCAAAGTAAACCTCTGACCTTTCTTAAAAACATGAGAGTTGCCCTCGTTTATCATCTCTCTTAGAAACTTTTGCATAGTTTTAAAACATAATTCATCCGATCAACAATGAATGTGTAAGCAATATAAAACCGTTATATGTGAGAAGATAGAGAGGCGAGCTTTGCAGGAGCAGCTCTGATGCCTCTGGTGTAAATTGACGTCTTGAAATATATATGCGTCTACAGCTTTGCCTGTGTTACGTGTGGCTGTAGCTCTAGGTGTGAAGTCCGGCTTTTGTTTTTAAGGGAACCAGACACTAAATTGAAATCACATAACTTTATATTTATCATTAGTGAGAACAATAAAGCCAAGTCAGTTCATGAACAAAGGCTTGGTTGTGTATTAAAGCTCATGCGGTCATTTTACAGAGGGTAAGAGGTCAGAGCCAAATCAACCGCTGTTATTTAAAAAAAAACAAAAAAAAACTGTTATGCCTGCAGAGAGGGGACCAGGTGCATGCTGGGAAGTATAAAGACTTACCAAACCATTCACCTGTTCTTCTGCTCTGCAATACTGTTAAAAAAATGTTATTGATGTAACCAGTTCACGTAATATCAATTAAAAGACACAACATATTTGGTTTATACTGCTTCATACCTGGTGTTTCACTGTTTCATACCTGGTGTTTCACTGTTTCATACCTGGTGTTTCACTGTATCGTGGACCTCCAGTCGGTTCTACTGTCTTTGTTTCTTCTTCGTGTGACCTCCGTTATGCCCTGTGTACATTTGGTTTCCGATTGCTGGCTCTTCCCTTTATTCCCTGTGTTCTTCTCTCAAATCACTCTGTTCCACCTTGTGATGTCATGTGATAATACAGGAAGTCCTTCACTGAGTTTTTAAACTGCACACACCACTAGAATTATTTGGATAATTTCAGCCCTTCAGTTGCCCATCTCTACTGAACAAAATGGAAAAGGTAGCTGTTAACTTGAAAACTGATGCTTCATAACATCACAAAGTGGGACAGAGCATTTGGAGCTTTGGAGATGTAGACATAATGGTAACGGTAATAAATGGTTACTCAGACATGTGTGACACAACACATCTCCCGGTATGTTTTTGATGAGGTAACATTGCAACATGGCTTAAAGCTCACAAGAGTCAATTTTGTGTAATATAGGACCTTTAAACCTTCCGCTTATCCGGGGCCGGGTCATGGGGGCAGCAGACTCCCAGACTTCCCTCACCCCAGACACTTCCTTCAGCTCCTCCAGTGGGACCACAAGGCCTAGGGAGGCATCCAGGTCCCTCCTACCTCGCTACTGCTACCCTTCCTTAAACCGCCACCTTAACATGGTGGAGGGGTTTCAGCACCTGAATGATACTGGGAGCTATATTGTTGGGGGCTTCATGCCCCTGGTAGGGTCTCCTATGGAAAACAAGTCCAGGGGGGATGGGTCAGATTAAGAGTGGTTCAGAACCCTTTTATGACGAGTTTGACAACAAGACCAGTTAGTCTCCTGGATTGGCGTTACTGGGGCCCCACCCTAGAGCCAGGCCTGGGTGGGTGCTTGACACTGAGCGCCTGGTGGCCGGGCATTTCTCCACAGGGCCTGGCTGGGCACAGCCCGGAGGAGTGATGTGGGGCTGTCCTCCCGTGGGCCCACCACCTGCAGGAGGATTCGTAAGGGGCTGGTGTGGAGGGATCTGAGCGGCAGTTGGTTTAACCATAAAAGTGCAGTAGATTAGATAATTGTCGGCTTAGTGTTTCTATTTTTCATTGATTTACAAAACAGATAAGTGCCACAAAAATCTAATCCTCAACTTTATTTTTATTGATACCTGTAAAAGTTTTGGTGCCACTTTTTAATAGTTACACCATTAGACTTGACAAAGTATGAACAAATACTTAATTCATAATGAAAAAAAAAAAGAAGTTTATTAAGAACGATTCAGGCTTAGTAACTACTAAATCAAAGGGTTAGGGTATTAATTAAGTAGTAGATTTAGTAGTAGATTTTTCTCTCATAGTCTATTATGTGTTTTATTGCAATTTTCTTCTGAAGCGTCTACACCTACATTCGATACACACAATGAATTTTGGCATCTCCGACAGTGATGCAATATAATACGTTTGATTGCGAGTGCTTGGTATTCCCTAAGCCATTGCACTGCTGTATTCATAGGACAAGCCAATCTTTAGTCTATGCACACAGCTCTTCCACTGTGCAGTCCACCCCGCTGAACCAATAGTTAACGCGTAGCAGTCTCTAGCTCTTCACCTGCACCCGCCTGCACTTGCCTGGCTGGGATACTGCTGCTCTGATGATGGCCAAGAGAACAGCTTTTGCATTAACCCCATGTCTGCTCAGGAACAATACGGCTTAATTACACCCAGTGTTGGGCAAGTTCCTTCAAAAAAGTAATTAGTTATAGTTACACTTTACTTTTCCCCCAAAGTAATTACGTTAGTAACTGCTACTTTGTGATGAAAGTAACTAATTATCAGATAAAGTAACTATTAAATTACCAAAAAAAAAGAAAACAAAACTCAAAAATATACCCCAGCTGCTTTAACAATAAAAAAATAAAATATGACAGTGCTTTTACACTTGTAAAACTAGAAGTGAACTGACAAACAGGTATTAAATTAGCTGCACTTCCGATAAATAGCGTGAGCAGATGGCTGTAGACTCCAAACGCACATGTCACTCTCGCCGTAGTTGTCTGTTTGTTCTTCCATCATAAAGAGTCGTCAATTAACGATGTATATCCAAAAAATTGACAAGAATCAGTGTATTTCCTCATGTGTGTTGAAAACAGAGAGTATTCGACTGCATACCAGCACTAAACCAATGAAATGTCAGGAAATTCTTTTCGGCCACCTAGCGCTGCTTCTGATTGGTCACATTTACAGTCAAGCTCTTTTTTTAGCCAATCACTGTCTCTAATCCCTCGCCTCAGCCTTGTTTACTTCCCAAAACAAAGGGAAAAAACTTTGTAGCTCCTTTGAATGAGATGAGAGAGCGGAGTCTGATCTGTCACCTGCACAGTAAAATAACAAGCCCTGTTACACTGACAGTAACTATAACGCCTTTACAGCAGAGGAAAGAATTTTTTGTTAGATTACTTGTTACTGGTAAAAGTAATGCCGTTTCTAACATCGTTACACTTAAACGGCAGTATTCCCAACACTGGTTACACTGACACCAACTATATTAAACAAGAGGTGCCCCATACAAGAAAAGCTAGGCATCAAATAAAACAAAATGAATTGTGCAGATGAAATAAATAATAATTAATCAATTAATTAATAATAATAATAATAAATAATCAAAGATGTTGGATGTAATTGAAAGAATTTACTGCGATATCATTGTCCAAACATGTGCTTTTTAGCCATTCCTGTACCCAAATTCTTGAAAAGGCTAGTGTCCAGAAGACCTAAAATGCCTTAGTAGTGCTACAAGAAGCAGGTCCAACCAAAAGACGTAAGAAATAGTGATAGTTTGATCCTTGGACCAACTAGAATTCAATACCATCCATCTTCTTCTGCTTATCCGGGGCTGGGTCGTGGGGATAGCCGTTTAAACGGGGATTCCCAGATAGAGTTTTATTATTTACGCCATCAAAAATCTCTTGAAAAAGTCATGATAAAGCTTTGTGAAATTTGTCTGTTGAAATCATACCTCAGAAATGTGACTTCAGACTGACTAGCCACACAACATTAAACAAACCAATTGGGCTTATGAGCTCTGAGAAAGGAGAATTCATGGCTTTTTTTTTTTTTTTTTTACCATAATCACAAATTCCAAGTCAACTCCTGGACTTCTACTCCCTTAGAGTTGCAGCTTTCTGTTTATGGGCACAGTTTTGACCACATTCAAAACATATAATATTGTGGTAGTAATTGTTGGATGGGATTGTTAATTGCCACATAAATTGTTAATTCTATGTATGTTTGGAACCCATGGACAGCTACAATTACTACATACAGCTACAAAATACCCACTTTTGATATGTTATACAGTATCATCAGTGTTTGGAAGAATACTTCATATGTGTATTGAGTTACACAACACTTAAAGCCTGTAACGTATTCTGTAGAGTCCAGTTAGGGTACCTTATTCTAAATACTTCATACTTTAATTATCACTGGTTAGAGAAGGAAAAATCACCCATGCACTCACCACAAGAGCAGTGTTTTCTGTGTTTCTTACTATAGGCCTATTGTGCAGTTCCAGGCATGAATTGTACCATAGTAAAAGAAAATATTCAAAACTGTCAACTGGACAAAAAGTCGTAGGAGTGAAGACGTTTCACTGCTCATCCAGTCTTTACTTCTGGTCAGATTATTGGTGGACACTGCCTTGTGTCTATCTGAAGGGAGGGGCTAACTACACTGAAACTAACACACCTATTGTTTCTGTTTGTTGGCCAGGTCTAACAAGCTACACTAAGTGTGAACTGTGTCTGAGTCATACATAGCATAAACATTCAGGCCCCTAATGGGTGCTCTCACACATATTTACATACTAGCTAGCCCCATTGTTTTCTTTGTTTAGATATAGGTCTAAGGATGGAGTTATAAATAGGAGATAGATGATGTCTAAGGCCTCTGTTACTGTTGAATTGTCTTTCCTAACAAAAATTGCTTCTTTAACTCCCCTCTCAAACCATTTATTTTCTTTGGCTAAGATCTGTACCTCACTATTCCAAAGGAGTGGTTAGTGGCTACATAAATTGTACCGCAATATCCCTTGAATTTAGAAAAGTGACTGTATTCTGAATATCTGAATACAGTTACTCAAAACTAGTATTCTATACATGTATTTTTGGTACATGTATCTTGTTATGTCCCACCAACACTGTATATCATTGCCTCTCTTTCACTCCTTGAACCCTTTTCTTGTACACAAGCCTCTGCTGTCTAATTCCTTATGACAATAATGTGAAGGTCAGCACCATTTCCTACACAGAAAGACCACACATTGTTCATGGACAAAGAGCGCTGACAAGTCGAGTACAAAAGCCGTGTGTGTGTGGCACTCCAAAGCACAAAGCCCGACAAGACTCTGCTGCTGGGCCAAAGACTCTGCTGCCGGGCCAAAGCGCTGAATGAAAAGCAATTACGTTCATCAGGGAGACACATCCACTCCATTTGAAATTAATTCCTATTGTCAAACTAATGAGAAGTAGAGGATTTACGTTGTCAGATTTGCCTCGTCACGGCACGGAGTTCATAACTGCACTGTCAGAATTTAATCTGGTTTTAAAAGCTCTTCTTCACCACAATATTATCTCTTTTCAGTCTTGGAGATATTTGACTGAAGGCTGTGTAGAGTTAGAAACAGCCATCAGAAGGTTAGATGGGTTGAGGAGATAAGTCAGAGATTTGAATATGTAGTTCTAATTTGATCTAACAGAGGCAGTCACCCGAGAGTGAGCCAAGTGTGAACCACCAGATGTGTGAATAAGTCTTTATTTATAGTTATGGTAGATGATGAATCATAAACACCAGACAACCTCGGAGAAGGTGTTATGGGAATTTATTACATTTAAAGCGGCCCACTGTTGTTAAGTTTCCAACAAACTTTTGTATCAGGATGTACCACTAAATCTTCCTTGTCTAACTCTTTGTTTTTGTTTTTAAGATTCATTCTATTTGGTAGCTTGTAAGGAGCAGTGCAAACAGTGTTTTGGGTTGATGGGGGAAACATGGAGGACCCCCCCCCACACCCACACACACAACATACACACAGAATACAAAATCCACACAGAAAGTCTCCACTTCGTCATGGATTCAAACCTGGGAGCCTTTGCAGTGGGATGTGTTATATAGCCACTAGGCCACACATCTTGCTGTATAGTATAAATTGTAAGCTTAAACAGAGTGAGAGTTCTTGTCACATAACACATGCAGCCATATCACCCCAAGAATGCCAAATCTCATCAGATCTTGGAAGTAAAAGAAAAATTCAATTCTGTCAACTGGACAAAAAGTTGTAGGAGTGAAGACGTTCGCTGCTCATCCAAGCCGCTTCTTCAGTTCTGGTCCGATTGCTGCTGGACACTGCCTTATATCTGCCTGAAGGGAGGAGCTAACTACACTGATTTTGGGAGATTAGTCCTGGGATGGAAGGCCGCTGGGAGTACCATCTGCCACAGCGGGACAGCAGTGGCTACATACTGTCATTGTGCTCTTAGGTGAGACACTTCACCCACTTCCTCTTCCTCATGTATGAATGTGGAGTCTGAGGGAGTGTTTGCAGAGGCCAACTGCGCAGGTTGGCAGCCTTGCTTCTTCCAGGGCAGCTGTAGCAACAAAATTATCTTACCACCACTGAGTGAATGAATGACGCATGCATGAAATTGTTAAACATCTTTAAGCTTCTGGTAGTAGTTGTAGTAGTAGTAGTTTATACATGAAGAGGAAGTAGAAATCAGTGAGATAGAAACTACTCCCTTAATAAATAGTACGGTTGCGTTCTGGTGTAAGGAAACATGCCGAATTTCTTCTGGTTGTTTATTTTCTGAACACAAGGGCTACTGTAGGCCGTAACCCACGCCAAAACAACAGCAGTCTCCAAAACGGCCAATAACTGACGAATAGAACCTTCTCATCAACTTGTCGGCATAGCAACCGAGTGTTACATACAAAAGCAGTTACATTAACAGCAACACATAAACAATTACAAGAACAACAAAAGGTGTAAACTCTGAACTAAACACAACATATCAGATCATTACTGTACCAAGACAACCACTTTATAGATCAAGCACTGATAAGAGAAACACATTGAAAAAACATGTTATTCTGTCCAGTTAAAACCCATGAACACTGCTGTTTCTCTGCCTGGGCTACGTGCAAAGTTGCAGCTCTTACTATAGCGCCATACTGTATCCACAGATGAGTCTCACATGCAGTCTCTCTGAATGAAAAACATGGCCATAAACCGAGATGAGATTTCTGCATTTCCTCCCTCCACCCTTCACCTTCCCTTCACTTCACCATCTCACCACATCAAGCCGCATGATAGCAGCTAGAAACACAGGCAAAGGAGCAATATGTGCCTGTATCTGCTATATCCCCGCCCCCTCATCACCCGCACCTCTGTGTTCCCCTATTTAAATTACACATCCCTGGTCTGTAATTTTAGATCCATCTCATAAGGCGCCATATGCCACAAGTGTGCATCACACCAGGCGTTAACATCTGTGAGCCGTCTCCGCAGCTGCCTCTATAGGTGTGAGCCTCAGATGGGTCGCCCTTGCACCTTATAATCTTGTCAGCACACGACCCGGGAGCGAGCGGCTAATCCCCCCCTCAGCAGCAGATGTGCAGCTCCGATATCCCAAGAACAGCACCGGGATTATAGTTTATCAGCTAGGCTCTCACGTGCTCACTGACTCACTCACTGTAGGCTAAATATGTCTGAGAACGGCTTAAATTAATTCAATTTAGCTGGGGAAAAAAATAAAAGACTAATATCATGTTATTTGTTTAACCCAAGGTTCTGCAACCAGTCTCTAAAGAGTCACATTAAAGCTTCCAGTGCGGCTCTTTTTTATTTATATTTTTTTACTATTCGTCTGAGCAAATCTTATGCATAAAATTGGAAAAGATAATGATAATTTTGTAGAGTAAATATTTCAAAAAGAGTACCACAGACATCGCTCATATAGAATAATATATTATTCTTTCAAAAATGCAATATAAGAATGAATAAAACTGTAAGATTGTTAAATTCACTTCCACTCTCCTTAATCGGCAGAGTGAACATGGTCTGTCATCCTCAACTCCTAAACTTGTTTCAAAACATCCCTATATACTTCACAACATCATTCTTTTGAAATTTGGATTCCATTTTCTTCACATTAATTTGGAATTATAAGAGCCATAGAATAACAAAGAATCATCTTTCTAAGAAGAAAATTCACAGAGGTTTGGCTTTGCCAGAGTTTAAATTTTATTACTTCACATTTTATATACAACATGTTGCTAACTGGCTAAATGACTCTGCTATAATTAGAAGTTGGCTGCCTTATGCCATTGGTGCGATAGTGATGTCACCCATTCGTCTCAAAAACGCTCTATAAATGCAACCCACTCATCCACAAAACTGTCCAAATATGGAGGCAGATAACTAAGGCATTTAAACTTAGGATCTTGTTATTTGCATCACCAAATTCTGCTAATCCCTCTTCTACACCTTCAGTCAGATGGGGCATTTTATCGTTGGAAAGAAATGGGTTACATAATGTTGGTAATTTGTATCTTCACTGGAGTTTTGCCTCGTTTCAGCAACTCCAGGAAAGATACGATTTACAGCTAGTGCTATCTTCAAATAAGGAATTTTGTTCAGTCTTTTGAATCCGTAACCACATAGAATATTTCCTGAGGTTTCACCCATTTGTGATAAACGTGTATATGGGGAGGCAGATTTACTACATAGTTTTTTGCACTAAGTTACAGAGTTTCTGGGTGTCAATGTTTATGTTTTTTCTAAACTTTTTAATGTACAGTTGAAGCCTGAACCAGTTCTGATGATTGATTCTGAGAACAATCTAACAAACTGAAGAATCACCAACCCCATCTCCTGTCATATGGATTGACGTGTGCAAAGAGACTGATCCTTCTCTTGTAGAAAGGCACGGAATTACCCTCATTACAGGCGCGGATTTCAGTGATGACAGAAACTCTGCACTTGGAAAGGATACGTCATATTCAAAAAGACAGTCTGGATGATTTTGAGCAAATGTGGGAACCATTCACGGACGGAGTTGTACACAGTGGGATAGTGGGATAACACCCCGGGGAAAAGGGCAGATGTGAGAGGGGATTTTATTAGAGTTTCTGTATTTTTAATGTTTGTTTTGTTTTTGTTAAAATGAAGCAAACTTTATATTTGCATCAATGTACAAATTCCCACTGGCTTTTTAAAAATATATATTTGAAACATTGCGATATAAGAAAATATAAAATACATGATAATAATAATAATACTTTTTCACTACCCACCTCTGACATACAGAGCTACATGTGACATACATACAGCAGATGACAAATGTAACAGTGTACCATCAGTTTGAGTTCACCTCAAGGCAACACGAAGCCAGTTAATTTACATGTAAATTGTGATACCACACAGATGTAGGTGCACAGTTCCCCTGCATGCTAATACAGCAGCGGCTGTTAGCATTTCTAATTGCTGCGTCTCTACCTGCATTTAAACAAGTGCAGATCAAGCACAGTCTTAACCTATGCGCTAATAGCAGATGGTATTTGGAAAGGGCTGCATTTATAACTATAATTACATGCAAATAAACACACCTACATTAAGAGCAATTAAGGCAATTGAATAATGAGTAGTTAAAAGCATATTTTAGTGTGTCCAATCTGCATTATGAAATTATTTGGTTTAAAAGCAGTCAATTTACCAAACGGTCTAGAACGGTCCAATAAGATACAGTCTCCTATGTAGTAATTGCAAATGGATTAAGTCAGATGCCGTGACCTTTAGATACAACTGGGACTGTTGTAGTTGTATACAGTAAAAGGTATCTAAACAGCATTTATCATAAAGCTCAGTGTGAAATTGATTCATCCTCTAAAGGTAATCTCCAATTTTCCTTCCAGATTTTTGTCTGAGAAGTGTTTTAATAGTCAAGGAGAAGATAGCTGGAGGACATAAACCTATGAATTAATATTGTACTAAAAGGAACCTGAAAGCTGAATGAGAGTGAGCTAAAATTGGAGATAAGTTCCCTGGGTCTACACAGCTGGGTGCCTTCTTTTAAATGACACACTTTCACTCAGAGTGTTAGAGATGCGATTCAACTAACCACACCAGACTACACCTAATTGGAGCTCACACTTTTTCAAATCATTTTGTCATCATGGTCACAATGACTGAACAAAATGAAAATGTTTTGATACGTTTTTTGTAGTTTTGCTGGGTTCAATTTGGGTTTTAATGATAGCTCACATAGAGTTGGAGCAAAAACATTATGAGTCACTAACGTTTTGGAAAGAATATTTTCAAATAAACAATAACTAAACGTGGCTGATGTCTCCACACCATCCAACGCGGTCTTAGGTCTGTCTTGAAGTACGATATATCGCTGATGAAAATATAGACGATAAATGATAATATTGAAAGCCATTATGCCTCTGATACTATAACCTTAAAACAAGATTTCCCCCAAAAACCAAATTTATATGTACAGTATTGCTATGAGCTGTTATAAATGAATACACTTAATAAACACGTAATGAGTCATAGAAGTGATTTATTCAGCCCTCTACTGCTCATATCTGATCATAGTACAGAAAAATAACAAAAAGTTCCCCACTAGTACAAAGAAAAAATACCCACAATAAATATCAACCCCTAAAAATTACTGATCTTTCTCTCATGTATTTATGTATTGAAAGTCGATATAGTAATTAATATGCCAGGCCTTTCCAGTGCTTTGATGAGAGTTTGTATCTCTCCTCAATACTTTTTTTTTTTTTTTTTTTTTAACTGAGAAAACCCAATTTTGTTTTTTTAATT
>KN484308.1:80254-100844 GCA_000787095.1 Periophthalmodon schlosseri | reverse complement strand
AAGAGTGTAGTTAAATATAAAATATATCAAACATTTCTAAGCAAGTGTACAATATTAGAGAGTGAAATGGAAGGAGAAGGAGGCTGCAACACATTTATTGAACCTGATAGGAGAGACCATTAACACTACATTACTAATTACATAAACAAAACTTATTTTGAGTCATAAAATAAGGCAGAAATAGCAGCTTAAACCAGTTTCCTAACTTTAGCCCTAGGTAAATAAATCTGCTCATTATAGCAATATATTGTCATTAACTACTATTATATATATTTTGTTTGTTTTAATTATATTGATGCCCAAAATCAACCAAGTCATTCCCATGGATATAACATTTATTACATACACATTCAGATTTTAAGTATGTGAAATTGTAACCGTTCTAAGTTCTCCTGGGAAATACCAATGGAGATTAGAAAAGTAAATAATGACTAAATATAATAAAATACATTTCAGATACTTATGCTGTGTTCTTATGTAAGATACTTCAAAATACCCTGTCCGATCACAGTAATTTGAATGACTTTTTTATCATTTCTAATTAAACCGTCTGAAGTTGAAAAGAGATATTTGTGCTTGGTTGGTTGCCCACGGTCCACACCTGGACTAAAGCTCTCATGTCAGTCCAATTCACTGCTAATTAATCACAGAAAGAGCCCTGTCGCAGCAGCTGTACACTCTCCGACCACCGCAGTGACGTCAGCATCCATCTGGTGGCGCTATGAGGACTTTTACACACAAGTGCCCCCCAGACAGTGAGCGCTGTTGTTACATTTGTCAGAGAGCTAATCCCACTTTGGTTTACACTAATCAAATGACAGAGGAAGACACCAACATCTGCGGCTGGAACACTGCAATTCCCATAAGGCCTTGCATGTTCTTCACACATGGAAACATGGAGCAGTGACAGGTTCTTATTCTGAAAGAGGGATTTTCGTGGCTGCAGATCAAATAATGGCCGTATTTCTTATTTGTTTGATTATAACATCTGAATCTCTAAACATACAAAGCCAATTGCTCTGTGAGAATTTTGTAATTAAATATTATATAATTGTGAAATATGAATACAGATGGTTTGGGATCTTTCAGGGCTTCATCACCAGCGAGCAGCGATTTGCATATTAATGTGGCACAAATTGTACATTTCCTGGTTGATTTAATCAGATTATGAAAATCAGAATAAACCCACTGTTCTAAAGCCGCAGTTGAAAAGGTTAAAATCTATATAGATACTGAGCGAGTGACTCAAACAGTTGGCTAATGTTTGCTTGTGATAATATTATTTGAGACGGACTTGTTTAACTGCACAAATCACCTGTTGCAGTTCAAACTAAAGCCCGCCACACGCTACAGGATTTTTGTCACAAACGATTTTTAAACATGCAACAAAATGCGGAGACCACAGGCATCGTATGAGATTTTAAACCAAGCTCAAAGACTGCAGCAGAGAGACCTCACACCACAAGCTAAAAAAATCAAGTTAACAAAGCCAGCAAACCTCGCGTCAGCTGTTTCTTGGCTGGCGTCAAACGACTCGCTTTGAGACTCTCATCTGTTCAAAAGATCAGAGCACTGCACTTCTAGTTTAGATACAAGTCAAAACGATGTTATTATTTGCGTAATATGGTGCAATAGTTCACATAAAAGCTATTAATGCTAATGCTATTAAGGCTGGCGATAAATTACACAGGAAGTATAGTGTCATGTTTACTTTCGCTAATCTGCAGCAGCTTCATTCCGATCCTTGCAGTGTGGAATTATGTAAACAGGCACATGTGAGGATTTATTCTGGCCTTTTTACTTTTAAAGAATGCTTCAAGCTGGATTAACAGCGCTGTCTTGTGGACTGCGTGTCATTATCTGCAGAGGACAAATTCTAATGGATAATATGGGTGAGAATGCTGCAGTTTAATTTTACAACTTTAGGAGAGGTGAGTAATAAAGTCATCTTTAGATTACTTTAACTATATGCCTGTGTCCTTCACTCCGTCTGCCCCTGGTGCTGTTTTATTGGCTATTACCGTAGCGCTGCTGATGTTTTGTGGTTACGATATGACAGAGCAGCTCAGAGTCGCACTGATACCACACACACGAGATTAAAAATCGCATATGAAGATCTGAAGTCGGGGAGAAGCAAAGGTACTCAGTTTTTTATTGTGAGATTGTGTTAAAACAAACAAAGCTCAAATATAGTGATATTACACATTATGATTGTTGAATTATTTTTATTTGGTTTAGAAAAAATACTTACCTTTTAGTCACGGGGGTGGTATCTACATGAGCCCCGCTCTATTCTTTTGTTCCATTTGCCTGCATGACCAGCTAAGAATACACACCTCTCTAATACTTTCCAATGATGTCTGGACAATACTTTTATCTCCCAAAGATAGATGATGTGATTGACGGTTGAATTAGCCAATCAGGGACAGGTGTGGTTGTTTACAGGAAAAAAAGAAAGAGAAAAAAAATCACATTGAACTGAATAGAACATAGAAAGAACCAATCTGGCAGTTCTTCCACTACCGCCCAACCTGAGAGATGTGTGCCGATCTGAGAACTATCACAGTTCTGTAGCACGTAGTAACCATTAATAATACAAAGTGCACTAAGTGTTTTGTGTTGTACTTCAAAGACGCCCCAAACCACCTCCAGAATGACATTTGTACAGTTGCCTGGTAAACGTTACCGTGTGCCTTTCTCTGCCTTGAGCTGTATCGATCGCTCTGGTCCGACTAGAATGGAGTCAGTGATGCGTCTGACTGGCCCTTTGAGCACTCCTGTATTTTGGAAGGTTGGATGAGTGTGAGGTTTCAGACTGTTACTGGAGCACAGAGCAGGGAATTGTGTCCACTTAAGATTCACCAGGTATGTGTCCAGTGAGCACGGACCTGAAGAAAAAGACCTAGAAAGACACAAGTACTACAACAGCCAGGGATCTCAAGAGGCATTTTAGGACAGATAAAAATCCAATATGTGATAAATCAAAACACATACTTGGTAGAGCAGTCTTTATGTTATACTTTTTTGTAAACAGAACTCTTAAAGGGGCACAACGTACGTTTTTGTTATTGCCTTGCTTATTTATTTATTTATTTATTTTTTTTGGAGAAGGCCAAAATACAGTTCAGTTCTGTTAAAAGGCGAGGCTGCTGATAGTATATTTTTTAGCAATGATAACCGCAGTAAGTTTAAAGTCATACTGTGTAACATTCCAGGAAAAGCAGTAAGTCTCCAGGACACAAGGATATAGTGCACCTTAAAAGTGCCCATACTACACTATTTTCTGATCTACGTTATAATGTTGTTTGCTCCTCAAAAACATACCTGGAGCTGTGTTTTGTTTCATTCACACACGTTTAACGCTGAGTTCTTCTGTGAAATAGAAAATGCTATTTTCCACCTTGTGATGTCATGTGGTAATACAGGAACTGTTACACTGTTTTTTTAAACTCCACACACCTTCACTAGAATCACTTGGATGATTTCAGCCCTGGAATTGCCAAGCTTTACTGAACAAAAGGTAAAAGGTAGCTGTTAACTTGAAAACTACCACTTCATGACATCACAAGGTGGAACAGAGCATTTTGAGGGACTAATAATAAAGGATTGCTCAAACATGTGTGCATGAAACAAAACGCAAGTCCAGGTATGTTTTTGATGGGGTAACAACTTTATAACATGGCTTAACCCTCACAAGAATCAATTTTGCAACCTTTAAGTAAACATTCATGTTTATATCATTGCTGTAAATCACCCATTGACCCTTTATGTATTGCATATAAAAAAAACCAAAAAAAAAACCAAAACATTGGCATTCAGATATGTCTGTACATTTTATTGTCCCCCAAGGGAAATTTGCTGTCTGCATCCGTCCTCTGGATCTTGGGTCAGTACCTAGCTGGGGGATTTTGCCTGAGGGGATCTTTTTTGACCCCCCAATCAAAACTGCATACTTTTAGGATATCTACTTCTGTGTCTAAGATTCTCCCTTTCATATCCATCAGTGCTTTCAGACGGGGAAAGACCTACTTGCACTCAACCGAAAGTACTAAAATACCCTAGGATCTCAAGAGACAATTTGCGTCTGATAAAAGGCATCAAATCTAATGAATTAAAGCTTTTAGGATAGTAGAGCAGAGCAATTTTCCACTCATGCTGGAGCACTAATACCAGTAAATTGGCTTGATAATATTGTAATTTTCAGCTTTGTTGTGTTTATTTGGAGTGTTTGAGTGCTATGACCGATCTCATTATACAGTCAATCTAATAGAGATTCAGTTAAAGCTATTGATTCGTGCTTCGCTGCTGTCTCAATAAGGATTTACTGTTGGGTGTTCAAAGAAATTTAATTAAAGACGTTTTTGAGCCAAGGAATTACAGCACAGCACAGTCTTGTCATCTTCAGGAGTTTGTGAACAGAAAAATTCAATGTTATTTCTATAGTGTTAGTGTACAATCTTAGAATGGGACTTCAGAAATGATATCTAAAATATATTATATTATAACATAGTGTATATATCATTTTGTTATGGAAGAAAAGATAAATAACAAAACAAAAAATGGCACCAGTTGCATGATTTTGGATATGCAGTATAGATAAATTGCAGGTGCTAACGTCCACCAAGGTCTACTAATCCAAACCGAAATAAATTGATAATAAAATACCTGTGTAATCCCTCAATCGTCCAGGTATGATCCATAGTAAAAGAAAAATTCAAATCTGTCAAATGGACAAAAAGTTGTTTGAGTGGAGACGTTTTGCTGCTTATCCACGCGACTTCTTCAGTTCTGGTCAGATTATTGGTGGACACTGCCTATATATATATAAGAGTTCAAGTATCTCGGGGTCTTGTTCAGGAGTGAGGGAAGGATGGAGCGTGAGACTGACAGGCGGATCGGTGCATTTTCTGCAATGATGCGGTTGCTGCATCAGTTTGTTGTGGTAAAGAAGGAGCTGAGCCGAAAGGTAAAGCTCTCGATTTACCGGTCAGTCTACTTTCCTACCCTCACCTATGGTCATGAGCTTTGGGTAATGACCGAAAGGACAAGATCACGGATACAAGCGGCTGAAATGGGTTTCCTCCGCAGGGTGGCTGGGCGCTCCCTTAGAGATAGGGTGAGGAGCTCGGTCACATGGGAGGAGCTCGGAGTAGAGCCGCTGCTCTTACATGTCGAGAGGACGCCTCCCTAGGGAGGTGTTAAAGGCATGTCCCACCGGGAGGAGGCCCCGGGGAAGACCCAGGACACGCTGGAGGGACTATGTCTCTCAGCTGGCCTGGGAACGCCTTGGGGTTCCACCGGAGGAGCTGGAGGACGTGTCTGGGGTGAGGGAAGTCAGGGAGTTAGTTAGACTGCTGCCCCCGCGACCCGGCCTCGGATAAGCAGAAGAAAATGGATGGATGGATGGACTGCCTTATATTTATCTGAAGGGAGGAGGTAGCTACACTGAAACTAACACATTTATTGTTTACAGTTTCTGTTTGTTGGCTTGGTCTAACAAGCTACACTAAGTGCGCACTGTGCCTGAGTCATATTTTGCATAATCGTTCAGGCCCCTAATGGGTGCTCTCACACCTATTAGCATACTGGCTAACCCTATTGTTTTCCTAATTTTGATTTGGGTCTGAGGATGGAGTTATAAATAGGAGATAAATGATGTCTAAGGCCCCATTGCTGTTCAAAGAAGGATTGTTTTTTGTGAACAGCAAAATGTTGACAGATTTCAATTTTCTTTTATTATGAAAATAAAATACCGAATACAATATTTCATTCATATTTTTTGTTCATATACTAAGTTATGCCGGGGTGGACTTTATATCTATGATTTTAAATAAATGAAAAGAGTCAATGGATCATTCACTGAACAATTGTATGTGGATACTGCAAATCACATGGTCATTGTTATGCCCCACTGATCTTATTAGTTCAAAAACACAACCACCAATCTACACATTTGCAAAACATTCCTTTATTATAAATAAATCTCCTTTTGTATAAAAACTGGCATGCTTCAACCATGGCATTGTACAGGTTCACGACCCAAGGCTACGACCCGGTTAGCCAAGACAGCAGAACACACTCATCTCAGTATGCAGGGCGATCCATCGGACAACGTGAGACAAGAATGAAAAAATCAGCACGACCACAAAAATACTTACAAGGAGAATAACAACAAACAGCTTTGAGTCTCATAGATTTTCTCATACAATTCTCTTTTAAATATCTTTTAAAATCTGTTAAATCTCTCTCCCCGCCCCGTCTTTGCCCTTTTTAGATATTATGTCTACATTTGTTTTTTGTGCTTCTTTATTGTTTTGTGATTTTTTTGTGCATTTGTCGATTTTTTACGCAGTCCACCACAGTGTCCTATGGCATGTCACTTTTTTCACATCGTCTTTTTTTAAACAGTAAGTTCATAGTAGGACCAATGAGCTGTGAGCAGCGAGAAAGCAGGCACAACAATTGGCTGTTTATGTGGTCCCACCTCGTTCGTGGTTTGGATGTGGAACAATACAAAATGTCTCATGCTTGGATGCCGTTGGCCACTCGGAATGTCAGCCAGTGCTTCGGCCAATCAGAAGATGAATCTACGGTTCGCTCTTTGGCTCGGCTCCGCCCACAGACAAGCCGCTTCTCATTCATGTGTCCAGGCCCATTCGTCTCCATTCTCGTCAGTGATCCACTCAGATGGCGTGATTGCTGTAGCTGACATATGTCGTCTTAGTTAATGAAGCTGTTAAAGGGCGACAGATAAAAATGACAAATTAATAATTGTTTGAATAGTTCTTGCAGAGTTCAAGACATGCTTTAGTTACTAATACAAAACAAACAACAGATACCAAGTTTGGAACGTGTTTTTGGAATAGTATAACTTAAACACGAACTCTTACAGTTGTTGCTGCATAAAATCTACCATGGACTTAGACAAACTTTATTTATCCATAAGGGAAATTACTTGGATACACAGCAAAGAGCAAATAAATGGTGATAAAATTCAAAATAAGCAGTAAATATAGTCTGATTCAAATCAGACAACTGATATGACATTCATTTCATTGGGTCTGGTTTAACTTTGTCTCATCTTTCTTCACCTGTTCTCCTTAAAGGTGTAGTATGGACATTTTCTGGTAGAATGTCGGCTGTTTCTGACACCTGGCATTAACCCCTCATTTGTTCAGGCATGATTCTATGTAGAAAATGTTTCAACAGTGGTCATCCGGGCACTGTTTTTGTAATCAAGATGTTTCGGCTCCCACCCAGAAACCATTTTCAGTTTGATGGTACAGGCTTGAGACACTAGGATTTATATTATTCTGAGTTAACTAAGTCCAGCCTCAAAGGGAGGAGTTTTAGAGTGAAACTGCCTTGCCCTCATTTACTAGCTAACATCATTAGCTCACCTCTAAGGTCTTCCTGGAGTCCTACAGATCAATCCTCAGATTCACTATCACTCCTGCGCTATACTACACAAACCTCCTTGTTCTCGAGTCTCTGAAAATCATTTAAAGGGGTGTCCCAGGGTGTTCTATTGTCCACCACCTGCTTGTCTCCATGGAGATATAATGCCTTTTCCTGCAATGTTCCACAATATTCCATTATACTTATGTACCTTTTTTCAATCACAGTTGTTTTCATTGCTCAAAAACACATTTGCAATGGGTTGCCACTCCACAGATCTGACCTGTCACTTGACCTGGTGGCATCACATGCTTGTCTGAATGAAAATAGATAGGTTTACTGCCATTATGGGTAAGACAATAACCTCTCTATGGAAACAACAAGGTAGCGGACCCTCCAACAGAAAAAAGTGACTTAGTGCTTCTTTAACATAAGTTGTCCCTTTGAGCCCATTGTTCTTGAAATGTTACCACATAAAGGAACTGTACGTATGATTTTGATTTTAATTCCCATAAACATGACCTAACTGTGTCTTCAGATGCAAAGTAGACATGTTCAAATCAAATATAGCCCTTACTGACAATACTCCGAAAAAACTGATGTATTCTTAATTATAAAAACATTGGAAATGATGGCCAAGATGTTTATGTTATAATTTACTGTTTTGGTTCTCAAGATCCAATCAGAAAGTGAAGGCCGAGTCCCAATTCGCCAAATGCACACTTCGAAGTACCGTTCGAAGTACCGTTCGAAGTGCCGTTCAAAGTACCGTTCGCAGTGCCGTTCGAAGTGCCGTTCGAAGTACCCACCCGACGTAAGGTACTCCTCAGTGTGGCCGTCATCTTGCTGAAATGGGACAGGCCTACACTACAGAGTGTACTTCAACCGCTGTCTGTGCACTTACGTTACATAGCTTACGTTACGTCGCTGAAATAATTATAGTTTTATTTTTAATTCTTAATTATTTAATACAAAAAGAGTCAAGGTGTCGTCGTTGCAGCCGTTTATTTTTGTTAAGATTTCCCTTTGAATATCAATAAGGAAATATAAGGTTCTAGGTGATTTTTTCCCAACTGTAGCTACTACAATGTTAAAACGTTATAACAGAGACGGCGGTAACCAATATCATTTTTACATTCATAGTCTAGAAACCAGAGAACACTTATTAGTTGTACATAAAGTGGGATATTGCATAGTTTAACGATTCGGTATTTGGGCCAGGTTTAATTTGATCTGTGGCTAAACCACGTTAATACCAGTAGAGGGCACTGTTTGCCTTCTATGACGTGCCAGTTCATTTCATCTTATTATTGCAATAATAATTTCTAATGATAATAATGTATTATTCTTATTATTATTGTCTGGGAATAACTGCACATTCCTTTATTCAATGTAACTTTTTGTTTCCACAAACCAGCCCCGTAGAATGTACTGCAAAATAAACCTGAGTGTGCCAGTGCGGGAAAGGTTTTTTAATCATCAAGACACACTGTACACTTCTTTATTCAAATTTCAGCAGTTCCATGTAGCAAGTTTCATGTAACGCTGTTGTAGGTGACATAAACCAGTATGAACATTTAAACGTGTATTGCGTAGCGCACTCCATTTTCTTCTCTTTTTTGCGTAGGCACAGTGCATGATGGGATATAGCAGTGCGCGAAGTGTGCATGGACGCATGCTTCAGTTATGGCCGATCTCCATGGAAACGCTGGAAACGCAGGGCATATTTGTCGGGCACATTCGTCGGGTGCATTGAAATGGGACAGCCCTTGTCGTGGCAGAAGTTTCGGAAGTGCCCTTCGATGCACAATTTCTTAGACATTTGAGCCATGCCAGTTCTGTCGGCCATAAGAATTCTTCTGTCAGTAATATTTCTCTATAAAACTCTAGCCACTTGACTTCCACCCATGATCACACTACCCGCTATTGTACTTCTTCCAATGATGCCATTTGAAATATAAAAGCCAAAGGATCGAAACATAGGTGAAGAAAGTATGAAAGTGATGGTGTTTCCGTCATGTTTGTGCCACCTCTCCACCTGAGATGTAGATTCTTTTGTGAAACCCATTATGTCTCGTGTCCCCTCAAGCATGCCACCGAAAATGTCAATGTTTTTGCAGCAGCCGCGGCCTCTAACTGCGCCATTGTTATAGGCTGATGCTTTCACGCAGGCTCTTTCATTTCTCCTTTCACTCTCCATCACACCACCATGGAAAAATAAGTCCTTGAGAGAAAAAAAAAACTTACATTGCAAACATTCAGAAAAAGTGCCAATAGATTTTTTTTTTCTTTTGCAAAAATGTCAAACAGGGAGATATTTGGGTTTTTCGTTTCACTTACCACACTGAAAATATAATGGCGTTTAATGACTACCTTGGGGCAATGAATTCCATACTTTTTTTCATGCTGGTGTAATGTTTTTTCAACAAAGTAGTATTTTCAAGTATCTTTAGTGGTTAAAGGGCCTATGTTATGCTGATAATGTTGCTTCCTCATCAAAAATACCTGGAGTTTGGTTTTGTTTCAGTCACACATTTAACACACAAACCCTGCATATTTAGGCTGTGTTTTCCTCTCAAACTGAAAACCCTCTGTTCCACCTCATGATGTCATGTGGTAACACAGGAAGTGCTTCACCATGTTTTTAAACTCCATACACCTTCACTAGAATCATTTGGATGATTTCAGCCCTGGAATTTTCAGTCTCTTTTGAACAAAAGGTAAAAGGAGCTGTTAACTTGAAAACTACCACTACATGACTTCACAAGGTGGAACGGAGCATTTTGAGGTTGGGAGATGTCGACAGTCTAATAATAAAAGGTTACTCAAACATGTGTGAATGGAACAAAACACAACTCCAGGTATGTTTTTGATGAGGTAACATTATAACACGGCTTAAAGCTCACAAGAATCAATTTTGTGTAATGTAGGACCTTTATAGTGGAACTAAACAGTAACTTTTGCTAAAAAAAACCCCCTGTATTTAAGTGTTTTAATAGCCTTGTAGCTCCTAGTGCTTTGGTGGCATTTGTAGCCATGTAACTATGAAAATGTGCAGCTTTCTGTTCAAAAACTGAGTGTGTGCTGCCTCCTGTTACCACTGCAATTTCAAGTATTATGACATCACACAGGCCTGCCCCGATTAATGCCAGGTGTTTCTGATCACAAACACCTGGCTGCAGGGGCGGAGTTTGAATTGTGGATTCCTATTAGACCAATCACACTGTTTCTCATATGTCCAGACCCCGCCCCTCCTCACCCTCACTCTCCCCTTTAGTCCTCCAGGTACTGCCCAGTTTAGCAGCTCTATTTGAAATGCGGTTTAGTCGTTTAGTCCCACTTTAAAAGCAGTAGTAGCGGCTTGCAATAAACTGCTACATTCATAGGATTTATATCGACAACCTATCCGCATAATGTTCTCAGTTCCTACTTTTCTAGCTCTTTGGGCATCAAACTGTTTTTTTTTTGTCAATTTTAAAATGTCAAATAGTCAATAATGTATCTTGGTATACATCAATGTGAATGTAGAGGCAAGGGATGCATACTGTGGCCTTACTGATGCGGTAGATGTGAGAAATTTCACAAAGTAGTATAAATAAACTATTACGTTAGGTATCTCTTATGTTATAATTCATCCTTCTTAATACTATTTTGAAGTCATTTCAGTACATGTTCTTTGAAGATTATCCACATACGTAAATAGAAACATAACAATGCAACTTTGTGAGCGTGTGCACATGCGATGCTACTGCTAACAGCACTAATTACTGTCTTAATGAATGCCCTTCGACCTGCTTCTTTTAGTCATGCTAATGAATTGCTGACAGGAAAACATCCTTAGTCCCCTGGGTCAAAAACATATGCATATAAAGAAGAAAAAGGGTTAAAACACATGACCTTCTGTGATTAGTGCTTAGGACATGCATTCAACCAAAGAGCTCACCGTCCGCTCTGCACAGACGGGATTCAGCTATGTCAGGGTTAATCAATTTGACAATAATGATGAATATATGTTTAAACAACAGGAGGATTATCAATAGAAATATTAAGGATAAATATAATGTAAATATAATCTTTACTCTAGGGATGTCAAGATGAGCTGTTTAATAATACAGGTTTTTTTTGTTTTTTTTTAGGTTACTTAATTTTTGTAAGAAGTAAATGAAAATTATATCCTGTATCGTTTAGACTTTTTAGAATATCCATTCAATCTAAACTGCAGTTTATTTCATTCAATTTCTTTATGGATTTTTGCATTTTTTTCTCATTTCTTTTGGGCCATTATGTATTTTTATATGTGTAGATATAAAAGGCAGGTGTTCTCTTACTCACTGTTGGTCTCCATGCTCTCACACAGCTCAGTCTTCACTTCTCCGTTGGGCCGGTCCCCTCCCTTCTGGGTGAGTTTGCCTGACATGGTGGCAGCTGTCACGATGGCCTGCAGAAAAAGGAAAAACATGGAAAACAAAAAGAGTTCAACATGTATTTTGTAAAATCACCTCTCTACACACACACACACACACACACACCACTGTCTGCTGCTGTGTGCCTTGTACAACACTGCACTGGAAGGAAGCAGCTAAACAGGAAGCACAATGGGGTGTGACAGAGAGAGGGAGAGAGAGAAACGGGAGAGAGATGGAGAGAGAGGGAGTGGAGAGGGAGAAAGAGGGAGAAAAAGGGAGAGGGAAAGGAGATGAACAGGGAGAGAGAAAGGAAGAGAGAGAGAGGGAGAGGAGATGAGAAAGAGAGGGGGAGGGAGAGGAGATGGAGAGAGAGAGGGAGAGAGATGGGGAGTAGAGAGAGAGAGACAGAGAGATGAGAGAGAGGAGAGGGAGGGGAGACGGAGAGAGAGAGAGAGAAAAAAGAGAGGGGGGAGAGAAAAGGGAGAGAGAGAGGGAGAGAGATGGGGAGTAGAGAGAGAGAGACAGAGAGATGTGAGAGAGGGGGGGGGGGGAGAGAGGGGGAGATGAAGAAAGAGAGAGGGACAGAGAGAGACTTTTCTGGTAGAGGCTCCGCTATCTGCTTGTCTCCATGGAGATGTCATTGCTTTGCCTGGAGTGTTGCACATTATGGCATTAGACTTATCTATCTTGCATTTATTAAATTACAAATGTTTTTACTGCTTGAACACACACATTCTTGTATAGATTGGGCAAGCGTCCTCTTATCCGACCTGTATCTTGGCCTGGTGGCATCTTCATGGAGATATAACATTTATTAATACCATACTGTGGAACATTCCAGACACAAGCAGGTGGCGGACCCTACGCTGTGCACCTTTAATATGACTTTTATCTGGTTAGCCTCCGTTGTCATGTCTATAGACCCTTAAGGTTAATATGTGAAATTTGGAAAAGTAATTGGGAAAAAAATTGACTGAAAATGTACTTTCGGAACCTCAGCGGGTGTCAGAGGTGACATAGGTAACACTGCAGCTTCGCACACCAAAGCAAGTTCTAGTCCATGTACAATAGCTGCACCCACCTTAAAGCTGCGTTTCCTCTTGGGCACGTTCTGCTCCGGGTGGAAGAGGATGATGTAGACTTTGGGCATGTAGAGCATCCCCAGAGACACAGAGGCGGACAGGCTCAGGGAGATGGTCAGAGTGGTGGTCTGGATGTACATCTGAAACACACAGCAACACACACTTATTCATCACATGCTTTTAACACTAAAGGGAATCAGGTGAGCACAGGGGTGGAAAGTAACTAAGTACAAATACTCACATTACTGTCAGTGAGTTTCAGGACAGTGCAGAGGTGGAAAGTAACTAAGTACAAATACTCACAATAACTGATTTCAAGGTAATTTTTTGAACATAATTCTAGCCATGTAACGAGCTGCATAAATCATTTGAGTTACAGAGTACAGTTCAGTCCCATTTATCCCAAATTGCAGCTGGCTCTGCTCCTCTTTCTCTACAAACATAACAGCACTGCATCGCCTGCTCTGGCCAGAGTTCAGAGAATATGTGGATTGCTGTGGGGCTGCAACAATTCATTTACTAATTGTGACAAGTCGACTACAAAAAACAGTTTGTGACGGCCGAAGGCGGCCCTTTATGGTGAAACCCTTTACTGTTCACTGTTCCTGTCTGCTCAGGAAGCTGGGGGCTTCACCCACCCAGGCCCTCCCCTGGCTTCAAACTGACTGGAGAGCATAGTGCTCACTCTCTCCTCGGCTCCTCGCCTGCCCAGGTCGCTGGCTCACACCTTTAGCCTTAGTTTAATGAATCTATAGAGCCACACACCACATGTGCCCACATCACAGCATACACCACTGACCTACACCTTCATGTTACCTTTATTTTATAAACCTTTGTTAAATGTTGCTTCTTGTGTGGTCTCCTCTCTTTGTTGCTGCTCCTGAACCAGAGTAGTAACAAACTGTTGTCATACTTTATTCATTCAACCTTCATTTGCATAATAATGTATTTAAAAGGTTTGTTACAGCTCTAGTTAAAGACAACTTCATTCAGCAACTGTTCAATTGTTAATTAATAATAAAAAAAAAAATAAAACACTGATCTGAAATCCTGCTAAAATTGCGTAAAATAAACTAGTACTTTGAGGAGTATTTTTCATGCATACTTTTTAATTAAGTACAAATTTGGCAGTACTTATAATTGAGTAAATTTTTTGCCATGAAACTGAACCTCTATTGAGTACACACTTCTAGTCCTCTTCCCACCACTGGGTAATCGACCAAAAACTCTTAAATACAGGTGCTGAGGACAGGAGGACAGACAGGGAAGGGCAAACACAAAATGTAAAAGTAAAGGATGTTTAGACACAACTTAAATGAGTCTAGTGTTTCCGTGGTGACACCTGAATGACACATGACAAACTATGAGAAAATATTGTCACTATAAAGAGGTGTAACAGCCCATGTGCTCATTGAGAAACACATATTACTAAGGAAGAGGGCTGCACCAATGACAGGCAAAGGTCCTGGAGATTCTGAACTACTAAGGTAATTGTATATTCATTGTCATATAATTTAATTCAATGTTGTTTTTGTCAAAGCAAATCACACATACACATATTCTTAAATAAATTAAAAAAACTAGGACAGTTGCCATACCAAAACTATTTAAAACAAAGTCACATAAAACAGGAAGTTGAAACCCATTCATTCGCGACAATTAACTATCAATCAACTTTATTAATGAAGTTATAGTAAAAGAAAAATTCAAATCTGTCAACTGGACAAAAAGTTGTAGAAGTTAAGACGTTTCGCTGCTCATCCAAGTCGCTTCCTCTAACTACACTGAAACTAACACACCTATTGTTTACAGTTACAGTGGGTTAGATTCAGTGTACTTAGCTCCTCCCTTCAGATAGATATAAGGCAGTGTCCACCAATAATCTGACCAGAACTGAAGAAGCGGCTTGGATGAGCAGCGAAACGTCTTCAGTACTACTACTTGAATTTTTCTTTTACTATGGATCATACCTGGACGACTGAGGGATTACACAGACATTTATTTATGAAGGACTTTTCGTACAAAAATGTAACAGAAGGTACATAAAGTTAATAAAACAATCCCACATGCTATTCCACCCAAACACCCCGATCCCACACAATCATACAACCCACGCACAGTCTCAGCCATAGGCACAGTCTAACCAACATGAACACACACACACCCATGGACAGACGCACACACCCACACTCTAACATACACAAGGCTATAGGTGCACATAAATGAGGCTGAGTATAGTGCCTTTACTAATCACTGTCTTCAACAGGAAACAGAAATAGTTGAGAAATGCAAGAATTATGTAACAGATTTGGCATGAAGAAAAGTGCAGAAAAATAGCAAATTCCATCACGCTCGGAGCTATCAGCGACTATGACAACTGACAGGAAGTCTCAAACCAACTGTACTTCTGCGGAAATAAGTTGTCACCACATTTTACCTTTCCAATGACACCCTCCTTCTCCTCTTCGTCCTCCTCCTCCACCTCCTCCTCTGCAGACTTGTAACATCTCCACGCATATGACCCCTCTCCCTGCTCCCTGACTGCTGCTGTGGACTGTACCATAATGAGCTCCTGGAGGAAATAGTGTCCAGAAATGGCCTGTCGCGGCGCGTTCGCTCTGTGTTTGGGTGACCTCCCCCACCTCTCCTCCCGTGCTTTCACCGAACCATCAAACTTTATGCAGAATGGAGAGTGCAAGTTCATGCATTGGTCAGCGACTTCTACAACTCCGCTCAAATCGAGCCATAAAGACATGTACCGATCATCAAATGTTTGTTTACAGTTTACAAAGTGTTCCTGTGACTGGCTGATGAGTGCAAGAGAGCCAACTGTTAACTTCAAATACTCTTTCTGTGTTGGTGTTGCCAAACATGAAATTTCCATTGGGGATTAATAAAGTATTTATTTATCCAAAGAAAATGAGGGCTGACCAAGTTGTTTTTTAACCAAGGCCAAGAATTTTCTGCTACACCCCTGCCCTGCACCCACATAAAGCATTAATATTTGATAGCAAGAAATGGGTTGCACCACAAGCAATAAATTCACTGAAAAGACTATGCCATTCCTAATATGCACAAGTTGAAGTTTTAGGTTTAAAAATGTGTTTTGTTTTTTTTTTTAATTCTTGATCATAGAAAACTGTTTGAGAGCCAACCATAGACTGTATACATAAATGGACATAGCTAACCTGCTAGCCGCCGCTTTCCAAATAGGAAATGAGCGTGGGTGCACTTCCGGCTCCATCAAATCTGGCTCCAATTCACTTTCTATTGAAAAACTGTCGCCCCTCTCTCCGTAACTGCTGCTGGCGCCTTCTTTCCTTGAGGTCGCTCCCGCTAGCGTTAGCAACAGGTTTGATTGACGGCGCGGCTAGGTGCCCGCCCCCTGCCAAACCAGCGGTGCGGACGGGAAATGACGTTACCTTCAACAGCCTAGCTCCAGATTGGCGCTCTGGTTGCTATGATACTCACTCCAAATTTGTCCTTATACCCGTTAGCCTCGATGAGCTTCATTTGACTTGAGTCAAACTCTATGGATGACATCACACTCCTTTAGTCCACTTCTTTATACAGTCTATGGGCTGACCAAGTTGTTTTTTAGCCAAGGTCTAAAATTTTCTGCTACACCCTGCACCCACATAAAGCATTAGTATATGACAGCAAGAAATGGGTTCCACCACAAGTAATAAATTCACTGAAAAGACTATGCCATTCCTGATATGTATAAGGTGAAGTTTTAGGTTTAAAAATTGGTTATTTCTTCTTCTTCTTTTTAAATTTCTCGATGATGGAGAGCTTTTAGGGAGGGCAGCCAGGTTGTTTTTTTATCTATGGCCTAGACTTTTATTTGGTATAACCCTGCATCCACATAAAAAATTAATATTTAATCGGAGGAAATGTGTGGCAGTACTATGACAGTATGTCATTCCTGATATTTGTACATGGAAGTTTGAAACTGGTTATGGAATTTTATGAAAGTTATTTATATCTGAAATCAAAGTGCACAAATAAATCTGACTCTAGTCTTTTTTAAATCACAAAATGCAAAGATATTATAAGCTAAGATAAGAAATTCAACATAATGCCTACAACTATTATTTTTTTACATCTGAAAATGAGGAAATGATTAAAAAAAAAAAAAAAAACACTTGTTAATGATTATGTCAAGAATTCATGGATCTGTACAATGTAGTTAATATACAGAACATGGTATAGTAGCATCTCCAACTGTGAGACAGCACTGGGTTATAGGGAGCTGTAAGCACCACATCTCCTCAGCTGACAGCTAGCTGAGTTAGCCGCTAGCACTGTCAGACTGAGAGACAAGTCCACAGAATACTGCATACAGTCTTATTTTCAAGAAGCAAGGACATATATCATTGGTACCATCTGACTTTCATTTTATATTGACAGAAATACCTGCAAAATATGTTTTCATGTATTAATGACTACTTCCCGTATGCCTTGACTAGTTGAAATGAAAGCAGTGAGTTGGACAGTAGAAGAGGAGCTGGAGGAGGACAGTGGTAATGACAGACTTCAGCCACCCCCAGACGCCTCTGACAAGCTCCCAGCACACAAGTCCCATCTCCTACTACTGCAGCCCGAGCTGTGTACAGCACCAGAGAGAGGAGAGGGACAGCGGAGGAGAGGGAGAGAGAGAGAGAGAGAGAGAAAGAGAGAGAGAGGCCAGCACCAGAGAGGAGAGGGACAGCAGAGGAGAGAGAGAGGGGACTGCCCGGTCTGTGTACAACACCAGAGAGAGGAGAGGGACAGCGGAGGAGAGGGAGAGAGAGAGAGAGAGAAAGAGAGAGAGAGGCCAGCACCAGAGAGGAGAGGGACAGCAGAGGAGAGAGAGAGAGGGGACTGCCCGGTCTGTGTACAACACCAGAGAGAGGAGAGGGACAGCGGAGGAGAGAGGGGGGGGGGCAGAGGGGAGAGGAAGAGATGGAGAAGAGAGGAGAGAGATGGGGGATGGGGGGTAGATTAATTACGACATAAAAAGTAGAATTAGTATTTTGCTTTAGGATTTGTGTTTTCTTTAAAGTTGTAGTAAAATGAAAAGACAAACAGTATATCATTTTAATCACATTTAATCAGTGGGGGGTGTTTTAGGCGCTGAACAGTTTTACATGATTAAAGGAAAAGCTATCATTAACAAACAAATGTGCTAATGCCACAAAGTGCTGACCAAATGCCATGTGCAATTATATTGAAATGATGCTTTTTGGATTTTAGAAATGGAATTAGTGTAAATAGATGCAAAATATTCAGTCCAAAAACAAGAATAATTGATCTTCTATTAGACTTTAAAATGTGTCTAATTTGTGTGCACTTTTAAGCCAATACAAACACTTTATCTCTCCATGTTTTAGTAGGATATGACTCGAGGAGATGGTGTGTGGCAGAGTGATGGAGATTTTTAGACAGCATATATTTAAAGGAGCACAATGTAACTTTTCTTGTGAAGAGTCTACTGGGAGAAGACACCAAGCCAAGTTACAGGTCAAATCTAATGATGTGACATTCGTGAACGAGTCGGCTCTTTTGAATAGTTCCTTAACGTGAACGGTTGGATCCGGATATCATTTTTTAAAAGATCCGAATATTTTTCTTTCTAATTTGTATGCATTTTTATACGGATTAACACTGAACCAACACAAGAATCAGCACAGGAGCAGAGCAGGCGACACGAGTGAGAGATCTGAGCACAAAAAATCATCATATTAACAGTTGTTATTATTATTGTGTGTAATTTGCCCGGGTAAACACACTTCCACACTCAGTTTTGAACCATTTTAAACACATTTAAGCCTTGGTGGTTTCTCTCTGTGATTAGTTTGTAGATAAAATGAGTTCTCACATTGGCTTCTGTCATATAAATAAATAGTAAAAGAGACGGTCTTTTCAAGGGCTCTTTGAAATGAACAGATCCAAAATATTCGGATCACATAAAACAGCCGAAAGTCCCATCACTAGTCAAATCTGTGGAAAAGCGATCCCACTAACAATAAGAACGCGTGTTTTGAATTCATAAAAGTTACAGTATTATCCACTGTTTGGACAATCTGCTATGCTACAATGTCTGTGTATATAATGGGAACCACCTAAAATAATAAAATGTCTCTTAAAGTTCGGCTTTCTCCACCCCATGATGTGTTCTCACTACACACTGCCCTGCCTGGAGCTGTGAGCTGAGGAAACTGACAGTAGCCACAGGCAGCAAGCTACAAACCGCAGCCAGACAGTCTTTTTAAACAGCTATCATCCAGCTACGATATTAACAAACCTGGTCGTTTTCTTATTGGGTATTCATCACTAATAATTGAAATGAACTCTTTGTTAAAATACCTGAATGTTTTGGTCAGAGGTGCGCCAGCCTAGAGCTCCCCCACAGGCCATCACCGCAGCGCACACTTCACATCTCACTCCGAGCGGCTTTTGTGCACCGCAGCAACCGAACAAATGTGTGAAATTTAGCAACAAAGAGGCACCATTCAGGGCAATACAATAGAGCAAAATGAGCGTTTGTTTTGGTTGAATCCAATTCTTTTTCATAACTCTTTCCTTCCAACATCCAACATATTGCACAAGATTGAGTTGTGCTGATAAAACAATCAATACAGGGCTATATTACACAGGAACAGAAGGTGGTTTGAAAAGTTCTAGCGTATAGTATCTTGTAATTACTTTTACACAATTGCTATAAAAAGTAACAGCCATTGTGGAAACTACATAAATAACACCATTTTCGATTATATAGCGACAGTTGGTAGCGTTTTTGTCCACAGAACCCAATGAGAGCACTTGGGCTCTCTTTTTCATGGGCGCCCTATTTAAAATACAATACAAGCAGTAAAAAACAACCAAAAATTAAAGCCGCAAGCGGCATCGAACGGCCCTCGCGGGCCGCGCTTCGCACTCGGCCGACCCGGCACTCCCTGAGGGTGGCGCTGACGCGCCACTTGCCTCTGTTTTATTGCGGATTTGGGCTGTACTTGTCACCAAACAAAGTCAAAAGACATTGGAAGCGCTGATGCACAAAATGCAATAACATGGGTTTTTGAGGCATCGCCACGGCAACACCGTGCAAAACACAAAGTTGGACCGTTGGACTTTTTTGACGGGGACGACCTGAAGAGTCTCTGTGCGAAATTTCACATACTTCAGTTAAACTAATAAGTTGTTATAGGACTTTGAAATGTACGAGATAAATTTCATACAGTGCTGTTCTCTTCTAACAGACAGTGATGGCCAACCCACTTTTTCGTAGAGAATACAGTGGTGGGTTTCAAACCCATCACCTATAATAAAACGAAGGGCTGAGCGAAAGAGTGGATCCAACGGTTTCAAAGTAGAGGCTGAAGTCTGCAAGTACATATCTCCATAATCCAGTACGGGGAGGAAGGTTGCTTACACTATTTTTTTTCTGTAATTTATTGGGATACAATATTTGTTTCTGTAATAAAATGATAATTTAGATTTTAACTTGTTACATAATTCTGAGATATGTTTTTAAAGGATAAGTTTTCGTCAAGCCAAAATCCAAGATATTTATAAGTGTGGACTCTTTCAATGGATGTACCATTTAGCATAAACATATACTTGCACGTTACTTAAATGTTTTTAGAAAAAAATCATATACTTAGTTTTATTTGCATTCAAAGACAGTTTAAGATTTATGAGGGAATTTTGGATTTCATT
>KN484308.1:15128-75728 GCA_000787095.1 Periophthalmodon schlosseri | reverse complement strand
TTCCTGCTGGGTATCTGATTACTGGCAGGGCGTAGCTGTTTATTGCCCAGGTCTTGTTCTTGCCATTGAGCTGACCTGTTAGGACTTGCCTTACTTGTTGGAGGTATTTGGCCATGGCCGCTTTCCTTGTGAGATACCAAGGTATACATATATATCACAGATGGTGAGCAGAAATGCACAATGTTAGATAAACAATTCATTCATTGGGGGCAGATACATATTAGATGCACTTGCTCAACAATAGTACATTTCACATTACTTCTTATTGGACTGCAAAAACTGCATAAGAATTAGTGTAAGGATGTATAATAGACATTAATATTGAAGCAGTAACAGATTAAAGCCAAAATACCCAACTTTTTTCTCTCATAAATGAGTAAATTCTGATTTTCTCATCAACCTGGAAGTAAGAGCAGAAAGCTGCGCCCTGATTGGCTGCGCTTGAATTCTCCACTCCAGTTTCACTTTGGCATCTGAAAAAAGCTGTTCTAAAGCCGTGCACACTCCTGAACATTAATGCATGTGGATATGAACGATGTGCTAAAGGGTTTGTGAGAGCTATAGGAACAAGTTAGATACATTAAAATACCTACTTCCTCCTTCTTGGTGTGAAAATCAATCAGTCACCCCAGTTTTAAATGGCAGAAACACTGAGATGTATATGAAAGATACAGTGAATTTATGGCTACAGGAGGTGTACAGATTGTTTATATTTGCTTTAATGTAAACTCAAGTGGTTTGAAAATGAAACTGGATACTCTGTATTGAGAAAAAGATAAGTGTACCAGTTAAAGTTTTTATTGCCTTCTCTTGGGACCCATATGTGTTTATAATAAAAGCATCTCTTCTAAGCTATTTCTGCCCACCGGATACCTTGTTATATCTCGATTAGTTCTTAAGTAAGGTGCCCTGCCGGTGAACCCTCATAATATCACGCGGATTATCACAGCCCCCAACGGACGTTTTTCAAGCATAAGCTGACGGAGCATTTTTACAGTGTACGTATATCCAGAGTATTTGTGAGGTAATAACATTAACATATTCTATTTCCTCTGGGAGAAGTGATCAGGGTGAGTGCTGGAGCAGGTAATGCACTCCAAGAACTGTGCATATTGTAATCTGACATCAGCCCAAATAAAGCCAATAGAAAATTCACTTACACAGCCGGCAAAATAATGTATGCAATGTAATCGAGAAGATGTGCTAGTTTATGCAAGAGTCAACGTACACATATCATCCACACATGCTTTGGCTATTGCTTCTCTTAGGTGACATGGCCGACCCGCTCCTGTTGTATTCTCACACTTCACCACTAGATGCTATCTACGTTAGTTGCTGTCTGACAGTGTGCCAGGTTTAGACTGACAGAAGACCAGAGAGCACAGGTGAGGCAAGGCAAGTATAACACAATTCATACGCAAGGTAATTTAAAGCTCTTTACAGAATAAGAAAGGCATTACACATTACACAATTCACATCTGCAATCTAATGGTTAAAAAAAAATCATATATAGTTAGCTTTAAAGAAATTTGAGAGGAGATGATGATGACTTTACTTGCGGTGAAGAGGAGAGGAAGAGGCTGCGGTGGCCGGTGGTTCTGCTGCTGTGATGGAAATATGGTTGCCTGACCAGCCAGTCCCTTCTACATTCTATTCAAATACAGAAAAGTCTGGAATCAGACCGTAGAGCATGACAAGCTTCTCTCCTAACTTGAGACGGTCCAATTGCAGCTGCTAATTTATATTATGTGCCTCTAAAATACTCTCGTATCATTCAAAACAAAATATACTTCTTTTACCTGAGATAAAAACAGTTTAGTGCTTTGATTGTCGCCATGTTTGTTTTAACACTCTGATTTGTTAATCCACCAGCCAATCATGCCTATCTGAAATTGGAGAGACAGTATGCGCTTCTAGACCTAGTTGTCTTTGTGAAGTTTTGTCAAAGCATTTGGTTCTGGCTGGACAGGTAAGAAATATGGTGGGAGAGAGTTGCAGTAGGTGAAGTGGCAAAATTATGAGGGGAAATGAATTTTGACTGAACTGGCTGAAAGGTAAATAGGTAGCAAAATGTGACAGAGAATGAACGTGACATGAACAAGGCTAGGGTTTTGTTGTTTTTTTTTGTTTTTTTTTTTAGAATCCATAGCAACCAATAACCAAACACTTGACATTTTGAAGTACTCTCAGTGCACTGCTTTACATGTAAAAAGACTCACTCACAAGACAATCTGGAAACACTAAAACTAATAATTGAACATTTAATCACATTTCATATCAGAAGTGCTTACTATGCACAAGAAAACATTACAAGGACAGAGATGTGTCCCATTTTAATCACCAGGCCCCGCATTTCATTGTATAAATTGGAAAAATAATGATAGTTGTTGGCTGGGTTACCAAAACTTGCATATAAATAACAAGAAAACATAGCTATTTCATTTGTGCATTCAGCTTCTCATGAGATGCGGATAGCTTGTTGTATTATTTCTTGCTGATCACTAGAATCAGGGAGGGATGCCTGTGGGGATGGGAGCTCCGAGCACAGAGACACAGAAACATGTCCAATCTGACTGGGTTTAGTGGAGACGACATGAGAGAATGGACAATCACACGGCAATGACTTGCATCAGGCCTGTCGTGTTGTGTTACAGCAGAGGATTTCACTGTACAGACGCCAAGATGACTTACAACTTACTTTACAGAAATAAGAAAGGCATTAAAATCACAGTACAAACAATCAAAACATAAATAATCATCATAAAATTGACTTTAAAAGAAAAGAGTGCAGAATAAAAACCTTTCAGTCATATGCACAACTAACAGAACCGTTAAAGAGTGCAGAATAAAAACCTTTCAGTCATATGCACAACTAAACAGAACCGTTTTGAGTCTGGATTTAAACATTGTCAAGGTAGAGGCCTGTCTCACATCTTCAGGAAGACTGTTCCAGGTTTTAGCTGCATAAAACTGCAGCAAATTTAGATTTTATTTTTTGTTAAAGCATGTGTTAGACCTGCACTCTAGAAAGGAGACCCAGAGAACGTTTGTTGGTGTGAATGAAGAGGAAAAAGAGTACAGATTAAATGGGACTGCAAGAAAAGAAGACGAACCATTCACAAAAGAAACACGCTTGCTGACTGACTTCCAAAACAAAGTAAAGAGCAGTGGGCGTGTATCAAAAGGGAAAAAAGAATTTTCAAAGCCTGAATGAAGATCACTCAAATATACTGTAGCATTCTGGTGTAAGAAACACCCTGAATTTCTTCTGGTTGTTTATTTTCTGAACCCAAGGGCTTGCCGGCATAGCAACTAAGTTTGACACACAAAAGCAGTTACATTAACAACAACACATAAATAGTTACAAGAACAATAAAAGGTGTCAACTAAACACAAAATATCAGATCATTACATACTGCTTCCATTCAGTAATATAAAATTTGGATATACTATTGAAAATAGTCATGTTTTACCTCATAAAATACTTAATATCTGCAACCATGTCCTAACTAGACCAACCAGAATCTTTCGTTTTTACTTGCGAAATCACTGCTGCCTCTGAGACCATGCCCATTGAAGTATGGTGCAAAAAGTGTAATAAGTGAACAAGTTGGGGCTAGGAGGACATCGGCCCACAGTAGCCCCACCTCCTTCTGTCTGATTAACCAAGACATGAAACACTGGGAGACATTACAACTCTTCTGCGATTATTGCAGCTACATGTTCAAATGAAGGCAGTGCATGAACAAGATGGTGAAATCAAAGACAACGTCCCCTCTAAACACAGCAGAGCAAAGCCTTAAAGGCCCTCTACCAGAGTTTTCCCCATTTGCATTTGAGCAAAAATTGTCTAGCTCCAGTAATGATATATTGTATAAGCAGCTCTTCAGGTCAAATTAAGTCCGCTGTGTACTGTCTGCATCTAATTACAAAGCGTTTTATTTTCAAGCGAGAAGCGCGCTGTTAGTATGCTAATTGTTGTTAGTTTTACCGTGGCTGTAAACTCCTCTCTAAAAGTTGTAAATACATGCTATAAAGTCATTGCCGTGAATAAATAGCATGCGCCGAATGCTTAAGGTAAGTGAGGAACAACTTTGGATGACTGCAAACTGTTTAAAATTAACTAGTTTTGTTTTTTGCCATTTAAAACACTAAAAATCACGTACAGAAAGTCACAGAATAGCCAAGAGATTTAAGAGGCAAAAATAAGTGAAACGGACAAACAAATTCACTTAAAGGCAATATGAAGGGTAAGTTGACAGGACAGAAGCACAAGTGAGATGAAGGAGGACTCACGCAGAGCACAAAGCAGAGACAAACAGGGAGGAAATCTCAGAGCACTTGTTGTCACGGCCTTGTTTTCTTTGATGCAATAATATATCCCCCGGGAATAACACATGAAGGAAGACATACACAGGCTTTTTGCAACAAGTGAAACCAGCAGAGAGCAGAAACATGGCAGAGTAAGGCCATTTTGTCTAAGTATTTTTAGTTTATTCCCACTTAGTTGAATAAGTGGTGGCGCAAGAACAATTTCAATGTTTTAGTGGAGGATTCATGATCGTGATCTTGCTGAAGAGACTGCTGAATAAAGACTGATGGAAAATTGTTTTTGCAACTAAACTGTGGCTGAGGTTCTTGTTCATATTCACAGAGCGGTATTCACCCCAAACGCCGCATTATGAGCCACTCGAGAGGTCGTCAGCTGACAGCCAAACTTATTTCCGTAACAGCAGACTTCAAGCAAGAGGCCTGTGGATATGAACGCAGATGATGACTTTATCGTGGGGCGACAGTAGTTCAGTTAGTATAATGTTGTCCACTGATCTGAAGGTTGATGGTTCGAATCAACATACACATCATTGGTGGAGTGGTCAAATTCTAGCTCCCACACATGTAAAGAGCTTTGTGTGCCTTGAAGGTAGAAAATCGCTATATAAAAATGTGACCATTTACCATTGCTGCTACGTGGTGGTCCACCTGGCTCAAGTGCTCTCGGGGTGGCCATTTAATGCGATCCAGAATGCGGTTCACCATCGACCTAACTGTGGTAGTGCGAAAACAACCTTAGTTTGGGCTTCTAGTCCTGGTCTGATCCAGGTTTAGTTCCAAGTATTAGTTTCAGTTTAGTCAAATGTGATGCAATGAATTGTATTGTACTGATGTACTGTTAAAGCGCCCCAAATAAAATCTGCCATCTTGCATTGTGAAGTGACTTCGGTATCACGAGGCATGTATTGCTTACGACGTGAAATCATACTCTCTTTTATTTAAGGTTAAGGATATTTTATTCATCCCTTGTGAGCCTATGCTTTGGGTTGAATAAGAGTGGGAACAGGAGTACCCAGAGGAAACATACAAACTCTGCAAAGAAAGACACAGAAGGCAAACCCACAACCCTCTAACTGCAAAAGATTCACTCAGCCACTGTGCCACTGTGTATAGGTAGCGCTGACAACTCAGCTCCTGGAAGATGAAAGGACTTTAGGTAAATTAGCTTTGGATGTTGATGAATTTGTCTTCTCCCTCTAAATGCCAACGTTCTCTCAAGTTGCCAAGTTTTCACAAGTTATTTACCCCCTGCTTATTAGTCAATGCAGTTCACAGCATATTAACGGCATAATTGTGTAGACATGCATTACGTTGCCGACCACTTTCTTCGAGCCAGACACCAACAGTAGAGTTTAGCTTCACGTCAGCACTGCTTAATTGGCCCCAAGTGCGGACAGTGCGGTCCGCGAGTGCTTCATTATGTTCTACAAAAGTGCAATTAGACACATCTCTGTCCATCTGCAGCGGGCCGGACCAGGTCTGTGTCAGGGGCTGTCTTTACATCTATGTTGGCTCTGTATCACTGCTTGTTAGTGCAGCTTTTATTGACTTGCAGATCTTCGACCAGCATAGCCCCAAGTCAAACGCAGTGGTTGAAGTCATGTTTTCCGTACAGCACTGGCGAGAACAGTTAGTGCTCCCTCCATGCTCCTGACATTATAGTGGCCCCGCTGTGCACAGCTCCAGCCAATTAAAATACCCAGCAAGCACTGTAAGCCAGCGCCATCAGTCAGACAGAGGTCCAATGCCCAAATTATAGCAAAAACAGAGCAGAGTGTCAGATATATTTGGATTACACAGAAAGCCATTGGATCATAACATACAAGTCTGGGTTGTACAGGAGAAGGCCACAAATGTTCTGCATCTACAGTTTTAATTATTTACATTTTGTGAAACAAATGTTGCATTCTGCCATAAAAGCGGTGTTACTTTAATTGGAGCTGCAGTGAAAATATGTGGTTGCCCATTACAATCACAAGCTGTGTTTATAAATTACAACTACCGTAGAAATACTCTCACAATAAACACCACATAGTAAAACAATAAAACAAATATAAGTATATAAAATAGTACACATAAAGGTACCAGAATACACAGAGATAAAATAGGGAATAGCTGAATACACAGATAAAATACAGATAAGATACAGATAAAATCTAAAGTTGACAGCTTTTGCAAAGTTAAATGCGTCTTTAGGGTTTTTAAATGAATTAAGGATGAGCACGTTTTCAGATGAAGTGGGAGGGCATTCCAAAACTTAGGGGCCACAACAGAGAAAGCTTGGGCCCCCTTGGTATTGAGGTGGGATGGTGGGACAGTCAGTAAGTTAAGACTATATCTAGTCGGTAACGCTCAACCTCCAGCATAAGCTCAGGCTCCTTCCTCCCAGTGAGGGAGGAAAAAGCGTCAAGGCCCCAACCTTCGACTGCCGCCCAGATCTCTCTGCACCAACCCACCACTTGTGGGAGTGGTTCCACTCCCGCAGGTGGTGGGTCCACGAGAGGATGGCCCCACAACGCTCCTTCTGTGCCCGACCGGGCCCCGTAGGGAAGGGCCCGCCCACCAGGCGCTCACTGGTGAGCACCCACCCCAGGCCTGGCTCCAGGGTAGGGCCCCAGTAACGCCAGTCCAGGTGATGTAACTGGCTTCGATTGTGTCTTCATCATAAAAGGCTTGAGTTCTTCCCTTAAACAGAAAACACTCAGTTCTACCTTGTGATGTCATGTGGTAATACAAGAAGTGCTCCACCGTGTTTTTTAAACCCAATACACCTTTACTAGAATCATTTGGATAATTTCAGCTCTGGAACTGCCAATCTCTACTGAACTAAAGGTAAAAGGTAGCCGACATCACAAGGTGGAACAGAGCATTTTGAGCTTTGGAGATGTTTGAATGAAACTCTAGGTATGTTTTTGAGGAGGTAGCAACATCATAACATGGCTAAAAGCCATGAGCCACAAGAGTCTGAAGATTCTGAGGTTTTACATGATCTGAATCTGGAGGTTAAGGCACTGGCAACCCAGGTTCAGTTGTAAGAGCACAGGCTACATACAGTTCCTTTAACTTTAAGAATTAAAAAATCCAGATTTATTAAAAGTAAGAGAGTGCCACAAAAATCATCACTGACTTTTCTGCTACTTCATTTTTTTGTACGGAATGCCTTCATATTCACATAACATAATCAGTAAGTAGAGAAAAGACCCAGTTGGCCTAAAAAAAATGTCTACCCCCTGTAAGAGTTGAAAAATAGAGTGAGCTTGAGCCTATAATAAAAGTGAGTTTATTCTTGTGTGAGCAATTGCTTGTGGCAGCTGTGATAAAGTTCTGCTTTGTTTTGTTGCAAGGGAAACTGTGGACCTTCAAAAGTCGCCAAGAGGATCCTTTATGTTAGAATTGGACATTGAGTTTTATATTCATAGTGGGTAAATGTAAAACTGATAAATAAAAATATGACACAAAATATCCCTGTACATTTGTCTGTGAATATATTAGAGGCAGTATTTCAAGTCTCTATGCATCACTTTATACAATTTACTATCACCAACAAATAGAGTTAGATTTTATGATAATATTTGTATTCCAGAGCTGAATTGGTTTTGACACTTGGAGGCTGTGGGAGACTCAATTGAATTCTGTGCCAAAAAATAGATACAAGGCCACAGGGCATCTGCATAGTGACAGGTATAAACAATGCATGGCCAACATCCAAATATGTTCCAAAGTATAGCTCTGCTGAAACTTTTGGAGCTTTAATACAAATAAAAAAATCTACTACTTAGAGTTAATAAGTATGTCAGTCAGTGCATACAGCATGGTACAGGGATACACAATCATTTAAACTAGTCCAAACGCTTTATGAAAATGCCAGAGCTACAGAGCTTTTAACCATGTGATAGTTGTTTCGCCTTCTCATTTACCTTCCTGAAGTTGTTTTTAGAGTGATTCGTGCATGTTTGAGCAATCTTTAATCTCTTATTTTCAAGACGCCATATTGCCGATCATCCCCGTTGTTCACAGCCACCGGCATACGCCCACTGCTCTGTGCTTACTTTGTTCTTCAATTTTACTTTCTTAATCGATGATACGCGTAGGATTCGGCAGCATCACATATCATTTTGGTAAAAATGAAAAAAAAAACAAAAAAAACATGCTGCTTGCTAGCGTGATCTGCAGCTATCCATAGGAGGGGCCGACAGCTATACGGCTCTTTATTGTGATGACATTTACGGCAACGTCAGCTCCCACTGGGCACAGTTTCTTTAATTAAGTCGTTTTAGATGAATATTGTGATTTAAAATGCGCAAATTATAACATAATGATCCACGGGTGTCATAGATTATAACTATATAGCAGACACAAGCACAACAGGTCTCCTTTAAGAAGCTAGTACATTGTAAAATGGGCATCTCACAGCAAGTTCCCAACTTTAATGCCTGGACAGATAAGGGACTTCCTGTGTGGAGTTTGCATGTTCTCCCTGTGCCAACATAGTTTTCCTTTGGGGGCTCTGGTCCTCTATTTTCATCCCTATAAAAGTAAGCCAACAATAGGGTCCACAATGGTGCCATGAATCTCTTGAAAAAATAAAGTAAACGTTAACATCAATGAGACTTTTCTGGCTGAATAAGGGTAAAAATACAGTTATCTGGAAATAATCGGGCAAGTAAGAGTAAGTACAAGTTGATATAAAGTGAATGTGTTATGTGGTATGCAACTATAAACGCTGAGCTTCATAAGATTCTCAACATATTTACATTTTCTCTCAATTTCTCCTACACTTGTTAAGTTGTTAGTCCCTCGCAGACTTATGACAAATGCACGGTGGGTGGGAGAATAAACAAAAGCACATTTAAGCCTTGGTAAATGTATCAAATGTGTTTTTCCTGGGGCAAGAAAAAGATTATTGTTGAAAGTTGTTTAGAATTCTCTGTTACTATAGCTCTCCAGAGAATGGCTTTGAGTCCTCCATATGCAGTGTGATGTGATGATACATTTACAGTTGTGCATACATTTATGTGTTTGTGCGACAGTGTGTAGTGTATGTATGTGAGCTTCCCCTGGGGCTTTCCCTGTCTTTCAACGTGGCGCTGTTTGATGCCCGGATCTGACATCTTTTGTCTGCTCGCAGTCAAATGGCAAATCCCACCAGAGCTAGCAAAAAACTCCTTGAAAACTGAATTGTAAGCTTTCTCCGCAATAAACACACATAAATACATATATTTTAAGAGGTGTAGCAATGCATCACGATTTTAAAATATAACGATCGTGTAATAGGTAGAATACACAAGTTGATTCATTCAGATTATAAAACTTGATTTTATTTCTTTAACATTATGGTGGAACCATCAGAAATGAACTGATACAGAGGTAAAAAGTTACTCAAAAGTAAAAGTGTCACGTGAACAAATTACTTTAAGTAACTGATACAGAGGTAAAAAGTTACTCAAAAGTAAAAGTGTCACGTGAACAAATCTACTTAAGTAAAATTATTTAAGTACCCGTTTAAAAATGTACTTTAGGAGTAAAAAGTAAAAGTATTCCACACAAGTGTTAAATATAGTGATATTGATTTAAAAAAATATTCATATTTTGGTCAACAGTAACAATTTTTTCTTATGAATTTTGTGTATGTATTTTTGTTTGCTCAAAGCCGAGGCTTGAACTTGAAAACTTTAGTCAGGATGTTACCACAAACATGGTAAAAATAACCCCTCAAATAGAAAGTACAGATACCTGCTCTCAAATGTAGTGAAGTAAAAGTAAAAAGTATCCACTCTAAAATGTACTTAAGTAAAATACAGAAACCTAAAAATTCAACTTAAGTACAGTACTTTACTACTTGTACTTCGTTACCTTCCCCCACTGCTCTTGGGTGTGCTGTGCCGGCTGCCCCCTCCCCCCTCTCTCTGATCCAGCCGCAGCTCCTCACCTTCTTTCCTCTCTTTTCTCTTATCTTGTGCTTCTTATCATTATAATCCCAGATACGGAAAGTAAATGACTATTTTCTCACCATTTAAGAGTGAAACTTAAGACCTCATTTAGCACAAGGACATCACACATGTTTGAGCTGATAGCGGTAGTGTGCGTGTGCGTGCATTTCTGCCCATAGTGGTAACAAACACGTTTTAGGTATATACAGTAGAAGTAGTATATGGAACTATTCAAAAACATACACACAATTGTTGCCAGTTAAGTTGAAGTTTAAGGCACAGAATTAATATGGCAAACTTTGTGGACCGAATCCTTGACAAAAATGGTTCAATATTAGTTACAACAACTACAGTTAAACTTTCAAAAAACGCATAGAGTTATGACTTAATATATTGTACAAACGCATTCCAAACTTTAAATGTGGATTTCACTGGAATTATTCGTCATATCAACACAAGATAAAAACTGTAGTGATCCTGACAGCCGACTCTACCTGAAGTTCACCCGTCTATGTTTTCAATAAGATGGAAGAAAATTGAATTGAAAATGGAGGTCGATCAATATGGGGGAAAATATTCATGATTGTTTTTTGTTTTTTTTTCCTATATAGCCTAGCCCTACTTGTCAGTTTTTTGTCACCAAAGTTGAAATAATGACATGAATTAGTTTAGGGCTGTAGGCCTTTAGTCATTTAGTTGATTAATCGGTCGATGGCGTCTTCCTAGTTATTTTTTCTGCATAAATAAATGTTTTTGCAGTTGCAGTCTTGTGAGTGCAGTTTGGGTCAGATACATGGTCACATCATAGATTTTGCCACGCCCCCTTTAAGTCAACTAATCAACCGAGAATGTGGTGAATCGTGGTGAATCATGATGAATCAGATCATAGGCCCTGCATCGTGGATCGAACCTGATGGTGAATTTCTGAAAACGCTAATGACAAATGTGCAGTAATTTTAAAATACGGTTCAAGAAATCAGCATGTTTATTTCATGGAACAGTGAGTGAACAGTGGCATGACTTAAAAATTTTACTTAGGGAAGGTTTGCCACTTGCTTGTCCCTTTGGAGATGTTAATGCTGTGCCTGGAATGTTTGACAGATTGGCATTAAATCTATGTCCATGAAGACCAGATCTGTGAAGAGGCGACCCTGTTTATAGTAAGAATGCATGTTTTGCAGTTTATTTTTGAGCAGATAAGATAAGTTCAATGCCATTCTGTGAAACATTCCAGGAAAAAGCAATAACATCTCTAAGTTCTAAGTTCTCTAAGTAACATCTCAAAGTTCTAGTCCATCTTTAGTCTACATCTACACATTGCATAAGTTGAATTTTCTGGAGACACTTTCAGAACATTCAGAAGTTACTGTACGTTTGAAGGCTCAAAGTTTTATTTCATTTTTATTTCATTTCTTTTTTTTCTTTTATTTTTTCATTTTCTTTAAATAATGTCTCAACTTCACAGAGTCACAATCACGTTTCACTCTTTTGTGTCCTTGATCTCTTTCCTTCATGTCATGACTTATTAAGTTAAAATATCTGAAACTAGAATGTTAAAGGTACAGTATGTAACTTTCTGAAGGTGGCTTGTCACCTCCATTATTGTACGAATATAGAAAGTCAAAAGATGTCTGTGTAATCCCTCAGTCGCCCAAGTATGATCCATAGTCAAATAAAATGAGGTACAGATCTTAGCGAACGCAAAGAAATGGAAATGGAATTTTTGTTAGGTAAGACAGTCCATCTTTGAACAGGAATGGAGGGCCTTAGACATAATTAACTCCATCCTCAGACCTAAATCAAAACAAGGAAAACAATAGTGCTAGCCAGTATGCTAATGGGTGTGAGAGCACCCATTAGGGGCCTGAACGATTATGCAAAATTTGACTCAGGCACAGTTCGCATTTAGTGTAGCTCAACAGATCTAGCCAACAAACAGAAACTGTAAACAAATAGGTGTGTTCGTTTCAGTGTAGTTAGCTCCTCCCTTCAGACAGATATAAGGCAGTGTCCACCAACAATCTGACCAGAACTGAAGAAGCAGCTTGGATGAGCAGTGAAACATCTTCACTCAAAAAATGTTTTGTCCAGTTGACAGAATTGAATTTCTCTTTTACTATAGTAAGTTAAAACGATACTTGGAACATTCTCCATGACGATAAATACATTTTATGTCGAACTGTGGAATGTCATAGCCAAAGGAACAACATTTCCATGGAAACAAACAAGAGCCAAAGGCCACATACGTCTCAGGTTTATGGCAATGCAAGCTTGCTGACAGTTGTTCAATGCAATAAACGCAACCAAAAAGAAACAAAAAAACAAAAAAAAACATGCTTTTATTTTACTCTATTTTTTGCTAAAATGTTACATACTGTGGCTATAATGTAGGTCTTTATGTCAGCATTATTTCAAGGTCCTATATTATGCCAAACTGTCTTTTATCCATGTTAGAATGTTGTTACCTCCTCAAAAACATACCAGGAGTTGTGTTTTGTTTCATTCAGCCATGATTCAGTAACACTTTATTATCAGTCTGTCTACATCTCCAAAGCTCAGCATGCTCTGTTCCACCTTGTGATGTCATGAAGCGGTAGTTTTCATTTTAACAGCTACAGCTTTTCCCTTTAGTTCAGTGGAGATTGACAATTCCAGGGCTGAAATTATCCAAATGATTCTAGTGCAGGTGTATGGAGTTGAGAACACTTCCTGTTTTACCAGATGACATCATAAAATGGAAAAGGGTGTTTTCTGCTTGAGAGAAGAACTCAGCCTAAATATGCAGGGTTTGTGTGTTAAACATGTGTGAATGAAACAAAACACAACTTCAGGTGTGTTTTTGATGAGAAACAACATTTCTGCTTGAGAGAAGAACTCAGCCTAAATATGCAGGGTTTGTGTGTTAAACATGTGTGAATGAAACAAAACACAACTTCAGGTGTGTTTTTGATGAGGAAACAACATTATAACATAGAAAATAGCGTAATATGGGCCCTTTATGCAAGTCAGAATAAGTAAGACATCTTTAGTCTCTGCATCGCCCCTAAAATTCCCATTCTTTCATTGTAGTGGATGTGACTTGCCCTCTGTACTTCTGTCCTCTCTGGCTTGGGTAGATTATTGCAGATGGATTGCTGACACTTCCTCCGGGTAAGAATCTGGGCGGTCACTTGTTTCCACCAGAGAACACCAAGAGGCCCATAAATCCGTTTGGAGATCCTGTGCTCAAGGGCGCGTGTGTGAGTGTGTGAGTGTGTGTGTGTGCGTGTGAGTGTGTGTGTGAGACAGCGGAGAGATAGATGCTGCGTATTCTTTATATACTCGTGAGGACTAAATGCAATCACAGAAAATTGGAGAAAAAAATGAACTGTTACCAAGAGTGCAGCCATTTGCCATTCACTGCCCTAATAGGGGGCAGTTCTGAGGTCAGGTCTCCGAGGGCCAAAGGGGAGTGAAAATGTGGAGCAGGGTAAGTGTGAATAGGTTTGGGGCAATTTAAATGCATAGATTACTCCCGAATCAAATCTGTAGGGCATTTGTGCTTACCACGGACACACCGCCCTGTAGACCAGAGATTGAATTTCTCAGGTTGTACTGCATATGCACAAAATGCCTGAGATTATATTTAAATTGTAATTGGAAAAGCTAAATTAGATTGTATGCTGGTGGGAGACTGCTTAATACAGTCTCTGGGCCAGAAGCCAGTTTCTTAGCCTTGCCTCCATTGTGTGTGCACTGCCTGAGGCTTATAGGTACTACGTCAATTTTTTTTTTTTTTTAAATGCATCATTAATTAAACAAGCTTACATTAAAGGTGCAAAATGTCACTTTTCTGGTGGAGGATTAGACACCTGCTTGTTTCTATGGAGATGATATTGTTTTGCCTGCAGTTTTCCACTGTAAAGTTTTAAGTGTGTCTATCTCTTTTTCTCTCTATACAACACTTGCCTAAGGACACAACAACAGCTTCCACTAGAGCCACTGCTGCCCCACTGTGGAGCCTGATGTTCCGAGCCTTGCTGAGACTGGGCTTTGACACGCAGGTATGGCCACTTGTAACTGAATCATTATTCTTTTAATAATAAGGTCATTGAACTGTAGTGGTTGATGATTGTGGTTTGAATGGAGCTGAGTTCAGTTGAAACACCAGTATGTTTGTATTTGCATTTAAGTGCTGTTACAGCCCCAAGCCTTCAACTCTTTCCTCTTGTAGTAGCTGTCTGTGGTTTGTGTGTGGTTGAATCCTGTCCCCTTTCCCCATGGAATCCTGACTGTGTGAGCCCTCGTTGTGGATTGGAGGACCGTTTTCCCGTCTGGCCAACCCCGTGTGTCACCTGCAGCCACCTCCACTGTTTAAGGAGATTGTCCATAGCTTTGTGGCCAGTATGCCATTTTGTATGGCTTTCTTGTGTGTCAGTCACTTTGATGCATATGTGTTTGACTCTGACTTTGTGTGTTTTGAGACACTTGTGCTTTATGTGTCTCTCGTTTTCATTTGCCACCCAATTCTGTTTATAGGCTTATGTGAATCGTTATTAGCGAGACTCGTACTTTTTGTGGTTTTGTAGTTTAGTTATTTTCATGTACCTATTTTAGCTCACTTTTGTTAACTTATCTTTAACATTCCTGTTAATTAAATTCTACTTTATTTTACCATTTTTTTCATCTGGTTTTGTTACCTCCCTAACCCTATCCCTAGCCAAGCTGTCGTAACAGTGCGATTAAGCAGTGTCCCAGTACAATAATACTGGGGGAATACCGCTTAATTGTAGTACCTGAGCCGTACCTGAAGAGAAACTTTTCATCATTTAAGGACAAACCAAAAAGGCTGAAGAAGGCTGGAGCTCTCGTGAATCTCACTGTGAACGCTGGGGATTTCAAGTCCACACTTCAGTTCAATTTAATCCAGACTTTCACCATCTAACCATAAACATATTGCAGCTAGATGCGTCAGATGTGCACCTGCAGTTATGTTGGAGCTTATATAGTAACACATTCAAAAACAGCATCATTAGATACACACATCCCATAGTGCTTGAACGTCGGAGGTATACCGCACATGTAGAGACAGGTTGGGGGTCGCAGTGGGTTGACTTTTTGCGCGGTCGGTGGCAGCAGATAATAAGCTCAACTAAACTCAAGACATCTTTTGAACAGAGGAGGCGTCATGGGCAGAAAGTGTAAATAAAATAGAAAATGAGAATCAAGAGGTAAATAACACTTGAGAGGGACTAAAGGATATGTTGAATTAACCTGGTTTTATGTTCATCAAATCAGGACCTGGTTTTCTGAAATTGAATACACTTTTTTTTTTTAATAAGTAATTTTTTTAGTAATGCGTCTATGTGGATTTGAGCAAATATTTAAAGATAGTAACAATTGGCACCACTGAAAAGCTACGCGTTTTATTGATATACATAAAAAGTCAAGCAATTTTCGAGTACAAAAGACAGCATCATTGCTGGTTTCCATTGACCATGTTAAACAGACCTATTATGCCAAATCGACTTTTCAGAGCTTTTAACCACGTTATAGTTGTTTCCCTTTCTCATTTCTCCTCTCGAAGTAGTTTTTCAGCGACGCGTTGTCATTTTGGTATAATTGAAAAAAATAAAAAAATTCGCTACTCGCTAGTGTGATCTGCAGCTGTCGGCCCCTCAGCTCCACGGCTCTTTGCTGTGATGACGTTTACGGTGATGTCAGCTCCCACTGGGCACTGCAGTTTTCTAACGCAGAAGTCAGCGGACTTGTTTCTTTTATTAAATTGTTTTAGATCAGTATTGCGACTTAAAATGTACAAATGACATAATGAGTCACCAGTGTCATAGATTATAACTATAGAGCAGACTCAAGCACAATATGTCTTCTTTAAAGCAATTAGACCTCAACTGCATTTGTATTAGAAAAATGCAATTTTCATGATCTAAATTGGGCCTATGTCAGTGTTATTGTTATTGAAATGCCCTCAGAAGTACACTAGGTTGTAAGCATGATTGTAAAGGGCCACACATGCATAAAATTCCACTTAGCTTACAGCCTGTTTGCATAATTCCACACACAAAAATCTGTTCATAGCGATTGATGGAAGGATAACAGATAAAACATGTTTACACACAAAAAAAAGTAGTTTTTTGTAGCAGGCTGCTGCCTCACCCATGCCCTGCTATGACCTATTTCAAAACAATACTTCCCCAGAATGCAATGTTTTAGAATCTCCCTTTTCCTCACCCCTCTACCCTGGAGCTTCCCATGAATTTGTGCTTTTCTGTCAGCATTCCTCTATCTCTCGCTATCTCCAACTCTTTCAATTTGTAGTTCTTTTTGGTGAGTTGCTCCGCTCACCCCTGCACCAGCATCCCGCTGTGAACCAGAGCTGTGGATTCAGAGGAGAGGGGACATGGATAAAAAGCAGACCAAACATCAAACCCAAAAGAAGAAGGTTGCCGAAGGATTCGAGGGCTTTGTGCATAATTATGTCATCCAAGCAATAACCTTTAAAAGCGTGGTCGTTATGGCAACACGAACGTCAAATGTTTGAACTTTAACATCCATTAATACATTTATAAATACAGTAAACTCAACATGTGTTTTTATGATTCAAGCTTTATTCATACCAGAGGTTATCATGGTTGCTTTAAAAATAACTCTATACAAAATAATCAGTTGGCAAATTTCAGCTACGTCGACTGAACTGATTCTTGAGGGAAATTATTAAAGTATATTTTTAACAGTGAATTTATGTAAAAACATGTCGAAAATAGTATCTTGAACACGGCAGAGTTATTGGTGACGGCACGAAGCCAAATGCAAAAGCAAAAGAGGGCAGAGTAGCCAAAAGCTGAACCCAAGTAAGAGTATTGTTACTTAAATTGCAAAGTATTGCTCCTAGTTACTCAAGTAAAAGTAAAAAGAGTAACTATGTTCTTTATAACGTCAAAGTGCTATAGGCCAATAACATTTAATACAAATGGGGGGAAGGTAAAATGAATATTGTTAAAATGCAGATTTCTGTTGCTATATAGTGAGTTCTTGGGTCTAGTCAGTTATAGAAGTTATCAGATTCAACATTTGTGTATTTACCTTTTGGATATTTTGTGGCAAAGTCTAAAGTAATCAACAGGGAAATCTGTCTCTTGCTCCCTATCTGGGAGTATGATATCTTCACATTCTAGAATCTAAAACCACCAATTGGCCAGACAAAACAGTCTTGAAGAACGGATAAAGATAAACATTCAGTAACGATCAGTGATGAGTGTTTTATGAAATTAAAGAGTACCTATACTTTTTCCCATGGTAGAGTGAGCTGAGATCGAATTTTAATGCATCAAAAGTTTGACAACCACTTCTGCACAGCAATGATAGAAACCATCTTAAATTCAGTCTGACACGTCAAAGGTAAAAAAAAGTCTTTTGTTTTTCTCACATACATCATTGTTATTCACAGAGGCTTCCACCAGATCAAATGAAGTGTGATTTCTATCCAGTGTAATGTTATTCATTTCTCCTGGAGCGCATTCAGAGCCTTCCCCTATAGAAACATATCGTACTGGAGGCAAACAACCCCTATATCAGTGTGCTTATACAGGCTGACCTGGTGTGGGCTACTCGTGACCTCCTAGCTGCACAAATGGCGAGGATATAACTCCAATAAACACTCCTCTTTTACGATGAGCCTATAGTAACCAGTGGATGAACAGAGCCTATATATGTACAATAATATATTATTATATATAGTAAAAATGCAGGTGGAAATATTGCCTGGTCTCTGGCTTGTGTCAACACTTGTGAAAACATTATAGGGTCAAGGCTAGACATGAATTAGCGTGGCCTATTAACACCATGTAGGCGGATTTTAAAGATTCGCTGTGTAACTTGTGGTGGAGGCCCTGCCTGCTAACCAAGCCAAGCTACAGGTCAAATCTGTGGGAAGCCCACACAAGAATGAATGTTTGTTTTCAAGGTTTTGTTTTAGCCATAAATACGACATCACTGAATAAATGCAAAAATAGATGTTATTTAGCGAATATGAATATTTAGCGGATTATTGCAAAAAAAAAAAGAGCAGATCATTATTTTTAAAAAAAGCAAAAGCATCTCCATTCTCCTTCTTTCCTCGATGCCACTCCCACTAGCATTAGCAACAGGTTTGATTGACAGCGTTGCTAAGCGCGAAGGGACGTTGTCTTCAACAGCCTCGCTCCGGATTGGCTCTTCGGTTACTATGATACTCGTAGTCGGAATTCCTAATATGGAACTCGGCTCCAAATTCGCTCCTATAACTGCTCGCCTCAATGAGCTTAATTTGGCTGGAGCCGAACGCTATGGGTAACATCACACTCACTTAGTCCACTTCTTTATACAGGCTATGGGTGAAATGTGAAGAAGTCCTTTTTTTTTTGCTTGCTTTTTCTACAAAAATATACTGTTCTGTTTCAAATGACTCTCTTTTTTCTGCGCAGTCATTGTTATTTTTTCTTCAATATGTAAAATACAAGACGTGAAATACCAAATATCACTAAGCCCCAGAAGCTGGTTTAAAGCCACAATAGAAGAGAATATGTATTGAGTGTCTGACTGAACTGGATAACTCATGTTTATCATATTTTAGTTAGTGGATTACCAAGATGGGCGGCGCATGTGGAGTTTGCATGTTCTCTTCATGTCTGGGAGGGTTTCCTTTGAGTGTCACATGCACGTGCAGTAGGCTAATCCTCCAGATAGATAATCCTAAGAAGCAGGCACAATGAACTATACCTTAACCAAGCGTTACCTTTTATTTTCATCGAATTTGCCTTAAAACCTTAACTTTACAGTGAAGAAAATAAGGCCACCATTTTGAATAGAATCTCATTAAACCAGTATCTTTAGGAGGGGGGCAGTGAATTGGCTTAACTTCCCAAAGCTTTGAGAACACTTGACGGCGCCGTAACTTTTTCCCCCAAAGCAAACCTATGCCCCTGGTAACGCTCTGCTCATTAAAGAGCCATCAGCGAGCCACATCACTACCTGTTTATGCTCCCCTCTCTCCCTCCCTCCCTCTCTCCCTCTCCCCTCCTCTGCCTTTACCTCCACACTTTGAGTTAGCCCACCAGCTGCCACATACTCCTGAGGATAGCACTCCAATTAGAAACGCCGTACACACTCGAGAAAAAGTGCACAGCGGATATTTCCAATTAAATGCAACAAACTGCAGCGAGACGCACGTGGTTCTCCTAATTAGATGAACAAACATGGCGTGGAGGAGGCCCAGCTTGTGTCTTTTGCTAAGCCATGGTCATTAGACACACAGGCACAGGCAAACACTTACAGGTGAAGACAGAAAAGGAATTCTCCAATGAAAGCTTAAAGTGGCATTATGCAGCTTAAGGGGCTTTGTAAGTTTCATCAGCGCTTTTAACCAATTGTGTAACAACCAAGGAAGCTTCAGAGTCAACAGCGGGTATACCCTCTGTGTAGTAGGTAAAGGTTTGTGGTAGGGGGGAAAGGGATGGAAATGTATTAGAAGAATAACATAATCTAAAACGCCTAAGTCCATCTATTAAATATTTAAATTGTTCATTGCACATTACACAGGGCGACAGTAGCTCAGTTGGATAAGAGTGTTTGTCCACTTATCCAAAGGTTCGCTACTCAAATCTCACTCTCGACGTACATCATCGGTTGAGTGGTCCGTTCTACTCACCCACAGGTCGGCAGTGCGATTCTAGCTCCCAAAAATGAGTTCTGTTGTTGTGTCCTTGAGCAAGACACTTAACCCACCTTGCCCCTAGTGCCTGCGAACACTGGTGTGTGAATGGGTTAGTGGTTCCTTTGTGTAAAGTGCTTTGAGTGACCGAAGGTGGAAAAGCGCTATATAAAATTGCGACCAAATATGACCATTAAGGGCCTGGTTTATCAAATCATTTTGTGGGTGTTGCATATTTGCACTTTTTTTTGTTTTTAAATTTCATTCATAAAATATAAAAAGACATAAACAGTGTCATAAATTTAAACATACAAGAAATGAATGAAAGGGAGCAGAAACAAGAGTAATTTTATTTTATCTGCCCCCTTTTCCAGACAATACTTTAACACTGATAGTTACTTTAAAGTATTTGAATACATTCATTCAGTACCAGGAGCAAAACTGCACTGCATCTTTTTAGAGTCTGTGGGAGTAGCAAATGCGTCCGGTTTTACCCCACTTCTAACAAGTCTGTTCCATTTTGTACATGAGGAAACACTTGATAAATCAGTCTCTGAATATATTTTTATCACAGCATGATTAAAACAGTTGGAACAATTAATACCGTCCTTGTGTCCTTGGGCAAAATACTTAAAATGGACTGACTGATGGTGACCAAAGATGCATGAAAAATAAAGCACCAAATAGCAAAAACAACTATGTCTATAAAAGTGCAGCGACGCTTTCATAGTGTCTTTTGAGAGTGAAAAAAAGCACGTGCGTTTTAGGTGACTGACATGTTCAAGTTGGTTTGAATGTCAAATTACGACCAACTCCAAATGAATAGATCCCACCTGCTGTTAACAGTGCCACACATGATGTTACTGTGTGTTCTCTGTCTGGAGTTTGACCCTGTTGGCCACGATTATTAAGGACAGACACTGGCACAGATCACTACAGGAGGTGTTAGATGCTTGCCCAACCATAATAATGTGTTTCAGAATTTTAATTAGATATGAACCAGAAAGCCCACCAGGAGTGTTCAGTGACTTTGCAAAAATGAATAAATAAATCAAATAACAAGGCAGAAAATGTGGCTTCATTTTACCACAAATTTCAGGGGTTTTTTTTTATATAAAATGGGATTGTGATCTCTGAGTCCTAGTTCAAACATAGCAATATAATGCAAACATTCATAGCTTTATTACGGTTATAATGAAAATCCAATTCAATGTACTCAACGTGCTTTACAACAAGGAACCACTCACCCATTCACACACATTCACACACCAGTGTACGCAGACACTGAGGGGAAGGTGGGTTAAGTGTCTTGCTAACCTGTGGGTCAGTGGATCTAACCCCTCAACCAACAATGTGCTGGAGCTGGATTCAAACCAGCGACCTTCAGATCAGTGGACTAACACTCTACCAACTGAGCTGCTATTACCATGTTGCAATGGTGATCCCTTATCATCATCTTGATCAGAGTTGTATTTTGATTGACCCACGCATGCTTGAGTGATCCTGTATTGTCCTGCATTTGAAGCTTGAGTGCTCAGAAAATGTATGTTTTCACCTGTGCCCCATCTCCACTGATTATTTACTTGCCATTATAAATATATACAATACATATGGGGTCCACAACATGTGGGGTTCACAATAAATCTGCTGCTCATTATAGCAGTTGACAAGGAACAGAATTTAAAATGATGATCTATTTATGTTATAGTTTACTACTGAATCTACTACTGAATGGTGAATGGTCACATTTTTATATAGCGCTTTTGCACATTCAAGGCACTCAAAGAGCTTTATATCAAGGTACCACTCATCCATTCACACACACATTCATACCCTAGTGTAAGCAGACACTGGGGGCAAGGTGTGTTAAGTGTCTTACCCAAGAACACAACAACAGCATTCATCTGTGGGAGCTGAAATCGCACTGCAAAACCTGTGGGTCAGTGGATCTGACTGCTCAACCGCTGATGTTTATGTCAAGAGCAGGGCTCAAACTGCCAACCTTCGGATCAGTGGAAAAACACTCTACCAACTGGAATCCTGCTGCCCAGAAACAGGCATAATATGTCTTCTTTAAAATAGATTTTTTTTAAATGATTGCAATATATATAAGTAGTCCAAGCTATAGCATTCCAGTGTCACTCACACGCCGCAGCTTAAAGGTTAGAGGAACTGCCAAAGGCCTGTGTGAATTTCCATCAATGGATTAAGAGCGCCTGTCTGCTGGAAAATAAGGTAAAAATGAGAAAGCCAAAAGCGGCTCACCCAGAACCAGAGCGAGACTGCACTTTTAAAGGAGCAAAACGTGTAGAGGCACTGTAAAGGAACGGTCCCCTACACCTCAGTCCAGAGTGATTTCCCTGAAGCACGATTAGACCGGATTTCTTTGATGCAAGCTCTTTGCCATGTGACACGACACTGCACCAGGAACAAGAACAAGGCAAGAAGCATGGAGGGGAATGTCTGAGTGACAGCTAGTCCATCTGAGTTAGCGTTCAAACACAGAGAGAGAAATATGAACGAATTACTTTATAAAATGGACAGGTGAGTTGATGTGCAGTGTTGCTCTGCATAGTATAGTTGATTTGGGATTTACCACATTGAACAGTTTGAATCTGTCTGCTATGTCTCAGAATTGGCAATGCTTTTGAAAGACGGGCAGACCTCTTTCTACCACTTAACACTACTGGATAATACTCACACCATGGACATTGGCAGATATAGATCCACAAAAACAAAGATAGATTGGAAGTAATTCTGTTTATGCTTTTCATATCTTGCTTAAATTGTTTTCAAAACTGGGCCTGCTTTTCCTCAAATTGTATGTAGCACACATAGGTTACAATGTTAGCCACCATGAAACATTATACAAATAGAAAACATCACTTTGGAGAATATAGGCTCTATTACAATTAGAATTTTGAAGCCGCTCCCTCTGTGAATATGGGGTTGCAATAGTAATTCCATCCCAGCATAATGGGATGGCTGGCACTGTGGCAGAAGTATCTTGCCAAGGGGAACAACAATAGTTGGTTCTTCAAATGAATGGTTTGTGGGTGAACGTTTAGTTCACTGTGGCACAGTTTCAATAGTAACGGCTGGGAAATATGGCGAAAAAAAATGTGATCTGATCTCTTAGATGAGTGACAGGTGGATTTACCAATCACAATGGACTGTAAAGATTTAAACGAAGACAAAAGTTTTCTCTTAAAGGCTATATAAATATACGGTGTGTAAAAAAAAAAAAAAAATATCTAGAAAATCATGATATTATTGTTTTGGTGTACAGCCCACCCCATCAGTAATAAAACCAAAACAGAAGTCGCTATAGTTGCTTTCTAATTGCTTTAAAGAAGACATATTGTGTTTGTGTTTGCTATATAGTTATAATCTATGACACCTGTGGATCATTATGTTATAATTTGCACATTTTAAATCTCACTATTAAAATGACTTAATAAAAGAAACAAGTCAGTTGACTTCCATGTTAGAAAACTGTGGTGCCCAATGGGAGCTCCTCCAGTGGATGGCTGCAGATCACACATATAGCATTTTTTTTTTTCTTTTGTACCAAAATGAAAACATGACACTGCAAAATTCTATGTATATCACCAATTAAGAAAATAAAATTGGAGAATGAAGTAAGTACAGAGCAGCGGGTGTGTACTGGTGGCGCTGAAAATGGGGATTGATCGGCTTTATGGCGTCTTGAAAATAAGCAGTTAAAGCTTGTTCAAACATGCACAAACAACTTTGAGAGGGTAGGAAGGAAACAACTATAACATGGTTAAAAGTTCTGAAAAGTCAATTTTGCATAATAAGTCTGCTTTAAAGTGAGTGAGACAGCCAGTTGAATTGCATTTATCTACTTTTATTTGAGTTTGGTTTGCGGTAACTACATTTCGTGGAAGTTCATAACCTGTATTTACATTGATGATCACAGTCTTGATGTCATTGCTGTATTTCCAGCGTGACTGATAAGGCCCTGCTCTCCTCTTTGTAAGCACGCCAAAACGTCATGGCTTATCTTCATATTTGCACATGTACTGTTTGTAAGATACAGGAGCTTAACAGCACCTCACGTATCTGCAATCAGCGGCCTGTTTTGAATGTCGATGAGTCCTGAACGGTTTCACACAGTCTTTAGGTAGCTCCTGGTGGTTCTCATCAGATTAGCGGCTGCCATTTTCAAAGTGATAGGGTGAAAGGACATCTCTCCATCTGCCACACTTACCCATCTCATACTGCGTATCTGATCCAAGCCTTTTACAGATATGGTATGAGAGAATGTCTTTATGTCAGTAGATGGAATGTGGAGTGTAACAAGTGAGATAAGTACGGGCGAAGTCCAACGTGAGTGTATACTTTATCACAAACATAAAGGGAAAAATTGAAATCCTGTTGGTCAAAATACTGACCCCCATCTAATCTGAGCCAACGCGTCATAAATCTGTTGTTTACATAGACTTTAAAGGTCCTATATTACACAGAATCAAAGTCATGTTATAATGCTGTTACCTCCTCAAAAACAAACGTAGAGTTGTGTTTTGTTTCATTCACACATGTTTGAGTGATCTTGTATTATTAGTCTGTCTACATCTACAAAGCTCAAAATGCTCTGTTCCCCCTTGTGATGTCATGTAGTGATAGTTTTCAAATTAACAGCTGCCTTTTACTTTTAGTTCAGTACAGACTGACAGACTGACAGACAGACAGGCAATTCCAGGGCTGAAATTACCCAAACGATTCTAGTGAAGTTGTGGAGCCCTTCCTGTATTACCACATGACATCACAAGGTGGAACAGGGTGTTTTCAGTTTGAGAGAAGCACTCAGCCTAAATATACAGGGTCTGTGTGTTAAACATGTGTGGATGAAACAAAATACAACTCCAGGTATGTTTGTGATGAGGTAACAACATTATAACAGAAATCAGAAAATAGCGTAATATAGGCCCTGTAAATGGGAGGTACAGGGAAAAAATTGATAAGTACTGAACAACTTTAGATTGTGAATAAAACCAGTACTGTCTAAAACTAGTATTCAAACAAAGAACTTGCATTAAAGCTGCAAGTATATATTTTTTTCATTGACTCATACATTTGCATAATTGAGGTTTTCAGATACCTTAGCCTTGGTGTTTCATGTTTTAGAACTTATATTGGATATTGAAATTAGGTAAAAGCTGAGAAACAAAGATGCAACTCCAGGTATGTTTAAGTTTAGTTCAGAGAATCGGCCTCTTATTCATTTTTATGGGGACAAATTGCTTGGTCAAACTAGACAGGGCTTGCTTATCATCAGTGGACCAGGACCACAGAATGACAACCACAACTTTTCCGGGCAAACTGAAATACAACTCAAAAATATTCACAGTTTGATGTATTACTTGTGTTGACCAGATGTAAGTCAATTCAGTCTGATTTTACTTTTATGACAGATTATAAAATATTACTAAGAAAAGTAGCTTGCAGTGGGGTGGGGCATTAATATTTAGTAACACGACTTTTTATACAAACCACATTGCAAATGAGTATATTTATTTCAACTGACATGTTGAATGCGCATATACTGAGGCATTTGGAGTCAAAATAGAAAAGCCTAGACCTATAGTTTACAGATGTGTAATGCACTTTCTACACAAAATGTACATTCATGAAGAGATACTAATAGCAACAGTGCACTGGTCAGACATGTGCACTTATAATACCGCCTCATGTGTCATAAACATCACTTTAAACACAGCCCAGCGTTAGAACAGCACTCACGCTCACCTCTTATAGTGCGTTCCCACCAAATGCGAATTGTGCGTCAAAGGCGAGTGATTTCCATGTTAACCCTATGTAAAGGTACATTGACACACGAGTAAAAGTTCTGCGGCGCGAATGAGGCAAACTGGGCGTCGCAATTCCCACGTTTTGAGCAAATGGAGCACCGCCATTAAGCGTACTGAGCGGCGTGAATGGGCAAAACGGGATGGGTACTCGAATGAAGTGGAGAATTCACCAAAGTTGAAAAATTTTAGCTTTCTGCGTCTATTTGCGTCATGTCAACCGATCAGGGACAATGTTTTGATAGTGACATATGGTCTATATAACGTTGTTGGTATTGTCATGTGAATAGTATGGTTTACAGGTTTGAAATTAATCATATATTATATAATTTGCATAAAAATGTGTCCTTTGGGTCTGTTTTATTGTGAAATTGTAATTTATTTTTTGGGTAGTGTACACAAAAATCCCTTATATACAATTAATCATTATCAAATTTTGTCAAATAAGCACTTGTGAATCAGCACATCCCAGCCAGTAAAAGTAGATAACATTGCCAACTTAACTCACTAGAGAGCACCATATGACTGCTGTAGTTATTAATTCTACTGATACAGCTCTGTACATTTAAATACACTGAAAATGAATATTTATAAATATATATATATACATTAGATGGCACAAAATGCAAGTCTGATAGAATAAATGTGCGAAGGCTGAGTAAAGAATGCTGTTTACTGAATGTAGTTCAAGCCCACCATTTTGTGCGACCATTTGTTGACCAAATTCCCAAACTTGAGCATCCTTGACGTGCGAATGAAGCGAGTGACTAACAAATTCAAGCGTCCAAGTGCTGTTTGATGCGATTTTTCCACTTAATTTGCATTTGGTTGGAACGCACCATCACAGGTACAAATCAAAAGCACATCTTTCCTGAAGAAACGTCCTGTATTTCCAGTGGCCAGTAGGCTGTACTAAAGGCCACTGTCACTTCAACCATGCTTCAAACAGCAGAAGTGAAGGGAAAATGGGATTATTTGGATATATCTCGTACTATTTAATTACACTGCACAAGCACTGCTTGCCTTGATTGCCCTGACTAAGAAATACAATTTGTTAATTTCCGTACCACTTTGTAATAACTACACCTTAATTAGCCTTAAAAGCATAAATAAAGATGTAATTCATGATGAACAGTTTATTAAGAACGATTCAGCCTTAATCGGTATTTAATTAAGGGGTTAGGAGTTAGAGTGTGGGTATTAATAAAGTAGTAACTAAGCCTGAATCATTCTAAATTAAATATGTGTTCCTTGTGAACAGTCTTTGTTCATGCTTTATCTTATTTTATATATTTTATATATTTTATATTCATATTTAATCACAATCATGCATGTCTTGAGTGCTTTTTGCATCAGATAAACCATGAAGAACTTATTAACTGAAACCAGACAGTTTTCCCAAACCACTGGACTTATTTGTAAATCTATCTGTAACCCCCAGAAACAAGCCCATCTGAAGTCAAACCATGTAATACGTTCAAGGGAAGCAGCCTGTCTGTTGTAAGGGAAGCACACACCTCCACAGAGCCCCTTCTTCAGTTACATCTCACTCACTTCACATCAATTATTGAGCAAAGGTAGAAAAAGCAAAACGATCCACGCTCCTCCTGCCTAAAAGCTCAGGACCAAAACACCAGTGCAGTCAATCAGACAGACAGAGATCCTCCTCTCTGGGATCCTACACATTTTAGACTCTTTTACTGTAGATTTGTAAAGGTTATCTATACATCAGCAGTGCCAAGAGATGCCGTTTAAATCTTTAGCGATAGGAAGTACAGAGGAACAACTTAGGTTTTTCATTTTTTCCTCTTTAAACATATTTCAGAAACATAATATTGGGGCAAAATGTGCTCAAGAGACCAAAAAGTGCCGGGAATTGATACAATCAAATCTCAGGGAGCAAATTGTGGCACTGTAAAAGTGATTTTGCACTTACTTACATCATCAGAAACGTCCAAATATGGTAAATGGCTGTGTTTATGGGGTGCAGTTATCTAGGGAAACATATGCAGGGAAACATCTATTCATGCGATCGTATTTCTAGTAATGACAACGAAAATTGCTTTGAAATCCTCTGGGATCAGAACATGGCAATAATGCAAAAGGTTGGCCATATTCACAAAATGGTATTCTGAAAATGATACATACTTGATAAAAAAATAAAGCTGATTTGTATAGTCTGTCTATACAGATGAGGTGCAATAACATAACACAGTATTTAGTAACCACAATAACTATGAATAATGACACACAAAGTTGTCACTATAGCACATGGACAAATGTATTCAATAAATTCTAGGTTAGAATCCATAGACTGTATAAAGAAGGGGACTAAGTGAGTGTCACCCATAGCATTCGGCTGCAGTCAAGTGCAGTCAAATGAAGCTCATCGAGGCTGTCAGTTATAGGACCAGATTTGGAGCTGACTTCCATATTTGGGATTCCGACCACGAGTATCATAGCAACCAAAGAGCCAATCCGGAGCGAGGCTGTTGAAGGTAATGCCCCTTTCTGCCCACACTGCTGGTTTAGAAGGGAGCAGGCGCTTAGCAATGCTGCCAATCAAACCTGTTGCTAATGCTAACGGTGGCGACCTCCAGGAAATAAGGTGCCTCACTGATTTATTATTAACGCTTATAGCTTTATGTACGGACAAAATAGCCAAATAAAAACACCAAGATCATGTAGCACGGATTAATACAAACATTTTAAGACCAAAATGACGAGCCTGACAGCAGCAGTTATGGACAGAGGGGTGACAGTTTTTCCATAAAAAGTGAATTAGAGAAAGTCGATGCAGCCTATTTGGAATGCAGTTGCAAGCAAGTTAGCTATGTCCATTTATATATACAGTCTATGTTAAAAAACACAAATCTATACACATGAAGAGACAAGAGTGACGCTATGACACTGGCTGCAGTTACACGCACACTCAGAATCTGATTATCAATTTTCTTAGAGGTCCAGAAATCAGATAAAAAATAAGAATCACAATTAAAAACATTTGGAGGGAATGTAAACAAAGCCAGTCTCTGAACACATGAAAACAAAAGATTTCCAAACTGCGATATGATTCTATTTCAAGGGTTTCAGCTTCCTGTTTACAGTCGCCATTTTGAGGACAATTTGACCTTTTGGCTTGTTCAAATTCCTTTATCTGATTGAAGGTGAATCAACCAAACCATAAATGTTCACTGGATACAACCTAATATATTTCACCGACTTAACCGAGGTGCTTAAAAAAAACCCCAAAACATTTAAATAAAAAACACTTCATCCCTAAGCACTCAATATCTCTTGTGTAATTACAGTACATGTTTTGCTAAATTTGAATACTGTGAATGGTCAATGGTCACTTTTCTATGTAACACTTTTCCACCTTCAAGGGACTCAAAGCGCTCTACATCAGAACCACTCACCCATTCACGCACACATTCATACACCGCTGTACACAGACACTGGGCTAAGTGTCTTTCCCAAGGACACAACGACAGTATTCATCTGTAGGAGCTGGAATCGCGCCGCCAACCTGTGGGTCAGTGGATCTGACCGCTCAACCAATGATGTTTATGTCGAGAGCAGGATTCGAACCGCCAACCTCTGGATCAGTGGACAAAAATGCTCTATCAACTGTTGCCCCTACTGTGCCCCCATATGTTCTTCAGACTACTGTTCACAAACAAGCAACATTTGAAACAGTAACAGAACTGACTTACTCTTTCTGCTGACTGCGACGTGCCAAAGAAGATGGGGATGAAGGCCAGCCAGATGATGCAGGTTGTGTACATGGTAAATCCAATGGGCTTGGCCTCGTTGAAGGTTTCAGGTACTCCTCTGGTTTTGATGGCGTAGACTGTGCAGGTGACCATGAGCAGAATGGAGTACCCCAGAGAGCAGATGAGGGACAGGTCGGAGATGTCGCACTTGAGGACCCCTCGTGCAGATAGGGGGTCCTGGGTCCTCTGCTCTCCATAGTCTACCACCGTGTGAGGAGGATCCACAGCAAACCACACAAACACACCCAGCAACTGCACCGAGATCAGGGAGAAGGTGATGACCAGCTGGGAGGCAGGCGAGATGAATCTGGGAATTAGTAAAATAAATAATATAAGTCAAACATTTTAACATGGATATTTGTATATTGCAGCAGGAAGAAAGGGTGATGTGTCTCTTGCTCAAGGACACAATAGCAGTAAGTATTGATATTGTTAGGAATCCAACTGACAGCATTGATGTTAGTCAGTAAAGTCATGGGTTTCAGTTTTGTGTTATATGCAATATTTTTAAGATTTCACCATCACCTTTCAAAAGCTTCAATAGTTTGTATTTAAAGGGCCCATATTACACTATTTTCTGATCTATGTTATAATGTTTCCTCATCACAAACATACCTGGAGTTTTGTTTTGTTTCATTCACACATGTTTAATGCACACACTCTTCATATAGTTCTTCTCTCAAACAGAAAACACTCTGTTCCACCTTGTGATGTCTTGTGGTAATACAAGAAGCTCCACTGTGTTTTTAAACTCCATAAACCTTCTCCAGAATCATTTGGATGATTACAACTGTGGAATTACCAATCACTACTTAACAAATTGTAAAAGGTAGCTGTTAACTGGAAAACTACTGCTTCATGACATCACAAGGTGGAACAGAGCATTTTGAGCTTTGGAGATGCAGACAGACTAATAATCAGGATTACTCAAACATGTGCAAATGAAACAAAAAACAAATCCAGGTATGTTTTTGAGGAGGTAACATAATTATAATATAGCTAAAGCAGAAATTTACTGGTAGTAAGATATGGGTGGATATTAGGATAGCAGGCCTACAGAAAAGGGCACACCATGAACAGATTTATGTGTATAAACTATACTAAATAAGTACTATGCAAGTGTATGGACATAGGGTGGATTTGGCAAATTTAGAAGTTAGAATATTAAAAGTTTCTTGTTTTCAGCCGGGTAAATCAACTTTCACTGCCTTTAGTTTTCTAAGATAAATATGATCATGCAGTGAGAAACGTGAAAGAACTACAAAACAACAATACATTTTCATGAGCAGAATTCACATAACTTTTACACTACTTTATTAATGTTGTAAACCAAAAAAAACATCACTGCTTGGGACCTATATGGGATGACTTTTCACTGAAACCTGTCCAAAAGAGCATCCAGATTTGTTAAAAAATAGGCCACGTCAAAACAGTTTTGTAACAATTGAAACAAAACCAAATGCTCTGTTAACACTGAAGTACTTTGACAGAGACCTGGAGAGGAGCGGCTGAGTACAAATAGAACAAGAGGTGAGTGTGAGTTCAGACCTCTATAAATAATGCAGTAAAATAATGATGAATAATGACACCTGGCCTTAGTAAGCAGCACCTAAAGGTGACTGTCTTTGTACAGGTGAAAAACACAGAACACAGGGACTGAGGCGATACTACGACCTACAGTTTATAATAGAGCTAGCTGATGGACAGGTGAACAGATTGACTGTCATTGTAGAAACATTTTCTGACAAAGTCACCCTGAGAGGGACATGATCTAAAGCTGAGGTGGTGTGGTCCACGTTCTGATGCATTGTGTTTAATATAGCTGTGTCTGTTCACAAACACTGGGATTACTGAATATTTTTGTGTCCCTGTCAGATCAAATCAGTGGACAGAGCACTTAAAATGGACTATAGGTGCATATATAAGTAGCAATACAAAGTTATGTTATTTGTCAAAATCTTTAAATTTGTGAGGTGAACTTGCAAACCACTGACTGACTTTGACTTTCTTTCTCATTTTCACATCTAACATACTATACTTATTATCTGTTAAAATAAACATCCTTGTTGTTCTTTTATCTCTTTTACCTTTCGTTCCCTTAGAATTATAAGAGTCTATTTACGCTCTGGATAGTACTGAGATATTTAAGTCAAAAGTACTGGCCACTCATGGAATCAGGAAATGGGTTTTGCTCATGTAAACCTAAAACATTTGCCAAACCCTACAAACCCTACTTGATAAAAGTGTATAGAACGTTCAGGAACAAGAATATATGAACAAAAACCTCAGCTAGAATCTCATAATTCTGAGAGGATGTTTTATCTGAAATCCCCCCTCTCCATTATATTCAGCTTACCTTGGCGCTGTCACAGATTTCTTCCCTTGTTCAAAGATGCGATGTATCCTGTTTGTCTTGGTAAGGAGCGCTGCGTAGCTAAAACACATCCCCAGTCCCAAAAAAATCCTCCTTAGCGAACACACGCCCACATCCGGCGTGGCTATCATCAAAAACGTGATGGCATAACACAAGAATATCCCAGTGAGCAGCACGTAGCTCATCTCTCTGCCCGACGCACGAACGATGGGCGTGTCGTTGTAGCGGACAAACGTGACCATGACAAAAGAGGTGGCGATGATGCCCAACATGGAGATGAACATGGGGATAATGGCCCAGGGCGAGTGCCACTCCAGTTTTATGATGGGGATGGACACGCAGCCAGTCCTGTTTATATCAGGCCTCTTCTCGTACGGACACAGCTCACACGTGAACTCAGACGCCTGGGGGAAAGAGAGGTAAGAGGTTAGAAATAGTCCAATGAGGTTCATCTGGTGTTCCATTAATTTATTTTAATACATAATTTTTTCAAACCAAGGTTTAGTTTGTTTTCATACCTGACATTTTTGACTGTTCAGTAGCGGTCTTCCTCAGAGTGGTCACGTTACTGTGACATGTCCGGTCAGCTGATTTAAACAGGTTTTGGTGCTGTCTTCCTCCTGGTGGAAGCAGGATGACAGCTCTATCTGCAGTGACTTCTTCAGGACAGTATCCCAGGTGTGTGACAGTAAAAAGGGCCCCTCATCCCAGTTTATAGTCACGTGGGCACGTTTTTGTATTTTGATTGCCTCCTTAATCCAGCAACAATGTTGTTTGTCCTCTGTCTCTATGATGTTTGCTTTGTCCCAGTCCATAATGTGGTTCTCTCTTTTACAATGGTCAGAAATTACCAATTTGAATTATTCCTGTTCTGCTTTATTTTTTGTTGCTCGTGTGCATGCCTTCTCTGTTTCCATCTCACATTCTGTCTCATATTCTTTTTTACATGTACTGAATGCCCTCCCTGTTTCACCGATGCTTTATTTCGTTTTATTTCAAGACATGCAGGGTATTTCGTACATGTCATTACATTTATGCTCCAGTTCTATTTTATCTTTTGGGTGGACAAGTAGTTGAGTTTTCTGTACAGTACAGAAAACTCTCACACACCTGGAATGCTGTCCTGAAGAAGTCAAACTGCAGATGGCGCTGTCGTCCTGCCTCCACCAGAAGGAAGACAGCACCAAAACCTGTTTAAATCAGCTGACCGGACATGTCACAGCAACATCACATCGATCACTCTGAGGAAGACGCTAGTGAGCAGTCCAAACTATCAGGTATGAAAACAAACTAAACCTTGGTCTGAAAAAAAGAATCTATTAAAATAAAGAGGTTAGAAATATAGCTGCAAGATATATTACAATCGGATTGAATTTGCAAATTGAATGGACATAATTATCAACTCTCAAAGACTGCTATTATTTAAATAACTTCCTGTGCAAACAAAATATCCTGTCTCACTAATTTATAAATCCTGCTAACTCTGTAGTTTAATCCTAAACAAACATGCTTTGAAATGTATGGGATTCCTGTATTAGGATTGCAGTTCATATTTCAGTCTCTCAAAAGTTCATGCTCTTGGGCGTCTTTTAAAATGTGAATTTAGTAGAGTTTCACAATTAAAACATAAATTGCAAATGTAATAGTGATCACAATGCTAGTCTGAATACAAGCCATCAATCACTTTTATTCAGACTAGTGATTGATGGCTTTTATTATCCATCTGTCATTCGATCAAAGCAACCAGGTGAACTTCTGATGTATGTTTTTGTTTTGTTTTGGGTTTTTTTTTTTCTCCAGACACACTTGATCTGTTTTCAACTTCCATATGGTTTGGTTGAGTTCTGTTTTGGCCTTGGTTTTGTTCTCTATAGGCCTGTTTGAACCTGGTTTGGAGCTGATTTATACCAATTCAGCCATGGTTTAATTAATATAAAAGAAGTCAAATAACATACTTTTTTTCCACAAAATAATTGGGAATAGGAACTGCAACTATAATGTGTTTAAAAGGTTATGCAAAGCATGCATTTTGAAACATAAAAAGCAAAACAGATGTAATCCCTCAGTTGTCCAGGTAGTATCCATAGCAAAAGAAATGAGTTCTTTTGCTATAAAACACTTTATATACTTCTTCCACTGCCGCTGCCTCTACAACTCTACGACTGTCTGCCTGTGAACTTGGTGCGAGTTTGAGCTGATGTTATCGGGATCTGAATGTAATTAGAGTTGAGATAGCAGATCAGACATGACAGATAACTCCTTTAGTCTTGTATAGATCAGGCTAATTCAGTCTCTACCACTAAATCCATTAGTCACCGTTAATTGGCTTAAACCATTTATTCTTGGAGCTTAGGGCCAGAATTGTGCACAGTTTAGCCATATTGTGTGTTATCTTTCTCATTACAAGTTCCCCACACCTGCTGCAATGCTGCATCCCAATTTAGTTTGTTTTATCTAAACAGTACAGTAAACATGTATAGGGGCATTATCTGTAAAATGACTATTGATTGGGTAAAGACTAGGTTGCTGCTAATACCAAATACTGTTCACTTATTTTGCAGAGAAGTTTTCTTGCTCATGGACTCGAGGGCATTGCCTCTGAGATATATGGAATTAAACCATATTAAGTTTAGACACATGTTAAAGGTGCACTATGAAACTTTTCTGCTGGAGGGTCCACCATCACCTAAAACAATACCTTGAAAAACATATTCTCACTCAGAGGGGGGTCATCTCTCCACTGATCTGACCTGTAAGTTGACCGGATAGTCCCCATGCCATAACATCTCCATGGAGACAAGCAGGTCAAGCAGTATTTATTTCAATAAATACATTTATTGAAAGTGCAATGAGAGACACAATGAAAACAATAAAAGAACCTAGCCTACAATTGGTTGACTTCACGCCAAACTTTGGTTAGATAGATTTTCAAGTCTAGTTCACTCCAACTTCACATCCAAAATCATCTATGCTTAGAACAAATCAGATTTTTTTAAATATATTTTTTGGTGTGTTTTATTGTAACTATTCATTTATGTGGAATTTATATTATTGTTTTGTTTTGTTTACAAATATGTGTCAAAATCGTCATAAGAATCATAATGTTGTTAAATTTGCTGAGTTATTGTTTCTCTGGTAAATGGTGATGCTCCAAACCACGACCCTGTCCTGTCTGAATTCTTAGACTGGTGTCAGTCATCTTTCCTGCACATTAATGTGTCTAAAACTAAAGAATTGTGCATTGACTTTGGGAAGTCTCCACCCCCCTCCCTCCAGCTCAAATCAGTGGTCAGGCTGTGGAGGTGGTACAAGAACATAAATACCTGGGTGTAATGACGAACAGTAAGCTCACAATTGAGTCCCAGGTGGATGCTGTCTGCAGTAAGGCCCACCAGAGAATGCACTTCCTTTGGTCAAAAAAGCAAAAGAAATCCTGGCAGACCCCACACATCCCCTGCATGAGGTGTTAAAGCCCCTTTCCTCAGGTGTAAGACAAATATACTAAAAACTTTTTTGTCCCTAGCGTTATTGGTCTTTTAGATAAACTAAATTTTACCGTGCTGTTTTTATTCTTATGTCTTTGTCCATTATGAATTGGTTGTTATTACTGACTGAGAAACAGTTGCCCTTTGGGACCTAATAAAGTCTTGAAGTTGAAGTTGATATTACTGTGCATTTATTTACCTGGAAGTGGTATCCCTCACAGCGCTCGCAGTGCCAGCAGCACGGGGAGCCTTTGACCACTTTCTTCCTCTCTCCGGCGCGACACGGCAGACTGCAGACGGACTGAGGCAGCGAGGGGTCTCCTGTCCTCCACCGCAGGGCCTCCAGCTGCACAAACATTTAAAGGACCAGAAAAATAAGTTTACTACTTTGGAGTTTCCCTATAGGCAGATGAGTAATCCATCTGGCATAACTGTGCATCTATACTGAATTTTTAACACACAGATTAGATACTCCTCAAGGTAATATTTTCTTTTAGGGAAGAGTTATACAATATAAAAAAAAAATTAAAAAAAATCAACAATGATGTAATTTATAATTAACAAGTTTGTTTATTAAGAATGATTCAGTCTTAGTAACTAAACTAAGGGGGTTAGGAATTAGGGTAATAATTAAAGAGGGGTAATGCACTTATATGGGGTACTTATTGCTAACATAAAATATTTAGACCACCACCTTTTATTGCTTTAAAAATGTTATATTCGACAAAAAACAACATATTAAAATGTTGAATTAGTTTCTGTTTCATTTCTGATGCTCTGAGCCCCCCTCCTTTTGCTCTCCGTGCACTCCCTGTTCACCTTGTTTTGTTTCCTGCTTTTGAATATTCATGCTGCTAACTAATGAGGGTTCAAATAGGGATAGACCGCAAGATTACTCAAACATGCATGGATGACAAAGACAACCTCATGTTTTGATGAGGGAATAGCATTATGCAAAATAGACTTTTTGGAGCTTTCTACCATGTTATAAAACCCCGTCTTTAAAGAAGACCTATTGTGCTTGTGTCTGCTCTATAGCTAGAGACACCCGAGGTCATTATTTATCATTTTAACATTTTAACATCTGCGTCATCCCTCAGTCGTCCAGATATGATCCATAGTAAAAGAAATATTCTAATCTGTCAACCGGACAAAAAAATTGTAGAAGTGAAAACGTTTCGCTGCTCCTCCAAGCCGTTTCTTCAGAAAAGAAATGGTTTGAGAGGGGAGTTAAAGAAGCAATTTTTGTTAGGAAAGACAATCCTTCCTTGAACAGAAATGGGGCCTTAGACATCATCTATCTCCTATTTATAACTCCATCCTCAGACCCAAATCCAGGCAAAGAAAACAATAGGCCTAGCCAGTATGCTAATAGGTGTGAAAGCACCCATTAGGGGTCTGAATGATTATACTAAGTATGACTCAGGCACAGTGCACACTTAGTGTAGCACATTAGACCTAGCCTACAAACAGAAACTGTAAACAATAGGTGTGTTAGTTTCAGTGTAGTGAGCTCCTCCCTTTCAGATAGATATAAGGCAGTGTCCACCAGTGATCTGACCAGAACTGAAGAAGCGGCTTGGATGAGCAGCGAAACCTCTTCGGACCTACAACGTTTTTTTCCATTTGACAGATTTGAAATTTTCTTTTACTATTTATTTTAAATTGCAATATTAATCTAAAACGACTTAATAAAAGAAACAAGCTGACTTCCGTGTTAGAAAACTGTGGTGCCAAATGGGAGGTTACGTCGTCGTAAATGGCATCACAACAAGAGTCAGCAGTTTGTTTGTTTTTTTTTTCATTTATACCAAAACGACCATGCAAGGCCGAATCTTGCACGTATCACTGATTAAGAAAATAAATTTGGAGAAAAAAGTAAGTACAGCGCAGTGGGTGTCTGCCGGTGGCGGTGAAAACGAGGATTGATCGGCAATATGGCGTCTTGAAAATAAGCGATTAAAGATTGCTCAGACATGCGCGAAACACTCCAAATACAACTTCAGGTGAGTAAATGGTCAGGGGAAACTTAATAAACATGGTTAAAAGCTTGATTTTGCATAATAAGTCTGCTTTACGTAAGCTTGAATCATTCTTAATAAACTACTTGTTCATTTTATATTAAGTCTCTGTTTAGGTTATTATAAGTGTAGTTACTATTCAGTGTTACCAGCATACACCACAAGGTAACATTTTCTTTTAGGAAGAGAGTTTTACAATATAAAAAGTCTCCATATTCCTATATTGTACATATTTTCGCAATTGAATAGAGAAGAAAACAATACAACATTTGTACGAGCAATATAAAAACAAGTGCATTTCCTCTGGGTGATATTAGGAATCACATGGCCTGGCACGCATCTGCTGCACCCCTCATTGGCGCATGTTAACAGTCTTCACACACAGTTTACTCCACCTGCACAAAGTGTCTTCAGGGCAGCCAGGAAAACAATGAACGTGCTGATGTTTTGATATCCACAAAACTAACCTCAGCTTTGTCCCAGAGCCGGTGATCCAACCATAATCAAATCAGCCACAAATCAGCCATCTGCATTTCTTTCAGTCAGTCTGGGCGGACATATGCTCTTCCATGTGCGTGTGGTTAGTTTGTTTGGGTTGGAATAACAGCAGATCCACTAGCTTTGTGGGCATGTGTGACTGTGGGCTGTTCTGGTCTTCCTGTGAGTCACTGCTTTTGGTAATACAATTTATCATTATGCCGTGTCCATTGGCAAGCTGCACTGTTTTTAAAGGGGAAGTTAAAAGCTAGCACTGGACATGTGTAATTGTTTTTTGCCAGTTATGTGCAAAGACACCACTCGCCACCATATTGGATCTAGTCGCTAATGTAAACAAATGTAAAATCCTAAGAAAATATGCATTAACTGCTCAAATATCAAAACAGTCCCATTCTTTTGTATAACTGGCAGGTCACATGTACGGTAATTGTGCAGTACTGAATGTTAATTAAGTTTTTTTTAGGTGATTTGGAACTTTTAGGGCGTACATTGATAACTGCCTCCCCCCGTTTTAAGTCTGTAAAAAAATATGCAAAATGCTACTTAATGCAGACAGTATGGCAGATGCTAAATGCCCAGATATCTGCACTGAGTGCTCTAAGTGATGTTATTTGGTAGTTGTACATGTTAATATAAAAACATATAAAAAATCTCTTCCTCTCCCTCCATGGGTGGTCTCATCCTTTTTCCAAGGTTGGGTCCTGCCTGGGAGCTTGAAAGTTCTGCGCAGTAACTTTGCTGTTCCTAGTACTTTACTTTTCTGGGCTGAGATTGGAGGTTACTGCCTCAAGTGTTCCGATGACCATGGGCACCACTGATGCCTTCACCTTCCAGTCCTTCTCTAGATTTTCTTTGAGCCTCTGGTATTTCTAGTTTCCCTTTTTCCTGAGGTGGACATTGCAATACCAAGTGATGGGAACATCACTTCTTCTTGTGATCTATGGCGTTGTGAATCACAGCCTTTTACGCTCTCAATCAAGCATCTATCAAGACTAAAAATTTGCTTTTTGTCCCCTTGGGAGTCTGGAGCCCTTCTTACCACCGCCAGTATTTTTTGTTGGTTTGCTAGGGGCCTACATGTTTGTAAGTATCTCATTGGAAACCTGCACAGACACCAGGAGAACATCTAAAGTCTGCACATATAAAGGTTCCAGGTTTTGTGAGGCTGGAGTGTTGGACTGCTATTCCGTCCTTTTAGTTTCACTTTAAGGGAACAGCAAGAGAAATTCAAAGTATTATTATAACCACCAAAAGTTACACAGTGCTACTTTCTAGTTATTAAGCCGAGTCCTGGAGGTCAAACCACTGAGGACATGATCAACACTAGAAAACTGGAGCTGTTTCTAACTAGCACACAGTTCCATCAAGGCAAAAACTAGTTTGAAGAAGAAGCCATCCGGGCGAAAGTGAATGGCGTTTATCCGTGATAGAAAAATATAGAGGCTTGCAGCGTTCCAACTATATTACTGGGTTACTCCACTTGCAGCGCTCTGGGTGAAAAACTAGGCTTCTTCTGCCACAGTGTAAATGAGCCTCTAACTTTTCAGGCTAGTTTTGTAATGTTTTATGGAACGTTATTATTTATTCATAGCCCGAGCGGTTCCCACAGACTGTTTACAAACTCTCACACCTTTTTTAAATACATTAATTATTCAACACATGAAACTATTGCCATAATGTGAACCTCTTTTCTTTCCATAATTACCAGAGTGACAAAACAACAACACGCTTCTTTGTTTATTATATACTTTATTTTGTTTAGGTGAGAGGGAGCAACCGTTTGGCTCTATATTAGGGGAAAGAAGAGGCAAAATCTTTATTCTTTTAAGGGAGATCAAATTAATTATACTAGTCCGAATATTAAGCTCTACAACCTTGTATTATCATAAGGGGCTTTATCAATATAAAGTGAAATAGATGGTTGCACATTAAAATACTATTACTGTTATTTATTAGAGACGGACCAATATATCCTAATATCCTGTATTGGCAACTGGCCTTTTTAGAACACTTGAAGCGACAGTAGCTCAGTCGGTAGAGGGTCAGATCCACTGATCAGAAGGTTGACGGTTCGAATCCTGTTCTCGACATAAACATTGTTGGTAGTGCGGTCAGATTGCTGATGACTGCTGTCATTGTGTCCTCAGGCAACCCCTCCAGTGTCTGTGTACTCTGGTGTAAGAGTGGTTGATGTAAAGCACTTTTCAGTACCGGAAAAGCGCTATATAAAAATTGAACATTTACCATTTAAGTGCATCAGCTTCATAAGAATAAGACAATAAAACATACATTACACTGCTCTGCTGCAGATTTTTTTTATGAAACGACTTATATAATAACTGAGTTCACAAAAATATCTAAATATAAAGTTGAGAAAAATCCTCCCTACATATTGGGCCTGCTAACGACTTAGCTTTTGGGCTGGTCAGAACCCTTATCAGTCAATCCCCACTGCCACTACTGCTACAGAGGTACCCCACATATATAGCTATACATATTTGAGTGTTCTGACAATGTTACATTAATGATGTGTATGAAGTACGTCTCTATAAGCTCAATGCTATTCAAGATGTCTAATGTCATGCCGATATGTCAAATTAGTCCAATAAGGTTAAAGTGGACTTATAATTTTTTCTAAATATTCTTTTTTGAAGAAGTTGAACTGCAGATGGCGCTTTTGTCCTGTCTCTACTGGCAGGAAGATAGCGCCAAGACCTGTGTAAATCAGCAGACAAGAGACAGCAATGTTCCATAAAGACAGCGAGTGAGCAGTCAAAACTGTCATAGTAGTTGAACAACAAACCTCTCTGATCTCTCTGGAAAAAATAATCTTTTTTTAGAATAAATATGTCAAAGTGTCCATAATGTTGAGGTAAAAAGTATAGATGGCTTGTCTAGTCCTGTGTTTGGTTTGACTATGACTTATTTCTGGTTTAATTCCGGTTTAGTCCAGGTTAAACCCTGACTGTTTTTCATTCATTCTTCTTAAGTTTACATCTCTGTTAGTCAACTTAGACACTCACTTATTTAAATCTCGAACTTTACAAGGACGTTTTTAGGAAATTTTCACACAGCCTAGACGCCCTAACATCGCTTATGATACAGTAAAACCCATGTGTCTCGTTCCACTAATCAAATCCACGACCTAATTTGTCATCGCAGACAGCAGCAGTGCACATCCCTGTACATCTCTGTGGCGTTGTCCATTTGAGTCCTTCTCTATGTTTCGCTCTGACTGAGACAACCACTGCATCAGCCAGCGAGCGTTTGGTGTCTATTACTCGCCTCATCTGTCACTGTGCCTCTCTAATGAAGTCCTGGGTGGATTTATTAGCAGCTCTTCGCAGCTCCAGCACAGCATTGTTTTGAAGAGTGACGCTAGACCTGTTAGCGATTGAGACGGCAACAATGGGATTTTCTGTTTAGCTGTGCATTAAATCTTATGTTCAGTTTGGTCCATCTGGGAAAACTTACTAAAAATGTCTGAGTTTGAGAACTGTAAAATAATTAGAACTCGCTTCAAAGAAATGTGCCGATGCTCAAAGTGAAACTAAAATTATATTCGCTGTCATTTTCAGAAGCTTTACTCAACCACTCATTTATCACAGGCTATTTGTAAAGGATTTGATGAATTCAGCTTAAAGGTCCTAGATTACACAAAATTGACTCTTGTGAAGTTTAAGCCATGTTAGAATGTTGTTACCTCATCAAAAATATATCTGGAGGTGTTTTGTTTCATTCACACATGACTGAGCAAACCTTTATTATTAGTCTGTCAACATTTCCAAAGCTCAAAATGCTCTGTTCCACCTTGTGATGTCAAGTAGTGGTAGTTTTCAAGTTAACCGCTACCTTTTAACTTTAGTTCAGTAGAGATTGGCAATTCCAGGGCTGAAATTATCCAAATTATTCTAGTGAAGGTGTATGGAGTTTAAAAACTTCTTGTATTACCACATGACGTTACAAGGTGCAACAGAGTGTTTTCTGTTTGAGAGAAGAACTCAGCCTAAATATGCAGGATTTGTGTGTTAAATGTGTGAATGAAACAAAACACCACTCAGGTGTTGCTTGTGATGGGGAAACAACATTATAACATAGATCAGAAAACAGCGTAATATGCAAATAGTTCTTATTGTCATCACATGGGAGCAAAGGCAGCAAATAACTGGTAATGTATTGTATTCGCTGGTGTGGGGGCCCTGTGTGTACCTTGAGGTGCAGTTTGTTGGTCCAGGAGCCGATGACTCTGTACTCTGCGGTCGACCTGTTGTTGATCTGGTACTGGAAGATGTCGTATCTGCCAGGGGCATCACCATTCTCATTGAAAACCACCGGCGTCCCCGCACTCCCTGCAAACACAAGCAACAGGTCAGATATTTAATGAGTTTCACATAGTATCACAACCTTCTATATGCCTGTGCTGTATAACGAGTTTAATATTGAAATATTTGGTATGGTTGGTCAAATGTTGTGACTTAACAGACTTGGTCACTGCTACAAACAATGAGGTCCAACATTTGTACATTTGCAGATTTTGTTTGCTGAAATTTGAGAAAAAGCCCCCCTCTGAGAATATATCTAAAAACGATTTGACACCGACTGCAATCGATAAAACATGCCATTGCTTAAATCCTTAGGTTCCCTCCTTAAAATTATTAAGTTAACAAATGGGAAACTTAACCAAGGTGAAAGGGTGAGAGACCATGGGGAGAGACACAGAAATGGGATATCTCTACAGGACTGACAGATGGTCCAACAAGTGCTGTCAGGGCAAATACATCAAACATATGCACAAAAGAGAATCAATGAAACGTTACAACTGGCACATCCCTTCAGTTTTCGGCTGCCTCGGGGATAACGCGACTTTCAGGGAAGAATGATATTTGACATCCTGATTTAGAATACAGTCTATATTAGAAAAAGACAACACTTTCTAATAATTACACTCTACTTTATTGAGAATGATTCAGGCTTAGTAATGACTTAATACCCTAAATCCTAACCCCTTAATTAAGTAGTTACTAAGAGTGAATCATTCTTAATAAACTAGAGTGTAGTTATTATAAAGTGTTGGAACCACTCACCCATTCACACACACATTCACACACCAGTCTATGCAGACACCAGGGGCAAGGTGCCCAAGGACACAATGACAACATTCATCTCTGGGACCTGGAATCGCACCGCCAACCTGTGGGTCAGTGGATCTGACCGCTCAACCAATGATGTTTACGTCAAGACCGGGATTCGAACAGCCAACTTTCGGATCAGTGGACAAACACTGTCGCCCATTAATAAGTAAGATGTTCATGCTTTATTAAGGCTAATTACGGTGTAGTTATTATGTGGGATGTGGAGTTGTATAATTTCAGATCCAAGGTATAAAACCTGTCACTATGGCTGTGAAAGTTGACAAAGCCACTTCGTTTAAAGGCAAAAAGTATTCTATAGAAAATGTCCAGATGAATTGGAAACCTTTTTGTTATGGAACACTTGGGGATGATTAGCATTACAGTAACAGCAATTTGAATTGGTCCAATTACCAAACAGCAGAGGATGCAGTTTTTTGGGTAATACAATGTCCACTGCAAACAACAAAATACACTCTCTATAGGGAAAAGGAGCTGAAGTTCAAACCTTTACAAACGATTATGAATGCATGGCCGTTCATTAGCCTTTTATATTTCAGACTTTTCTGAGATATTACTGCTCAGGGATAGTTTAAAAATGTGGAAAGTGAACTGAATCCTCATTTTAAGACATCATTTGCAAAACTTTTCAGACAAATCGAAATTAGACTTTTTTTCCTAAACTTGCGGTCCTAATTTACATTACAACATAAATCTTCTCTGACATTTTTCTTATTTAAAACAGTTGAGTGGATTTTGATAAAGTAGTTACAGAGTATACGATATTATATAAGACTCTGCAACTAAAGTGAGAGCCAGTACGACAACTCTTCCACACGTACATCTAATCTTTCCAATTGTTAGTGACACTTTTGTTTCTAAAATCCAAGTTGACGCAGGTCCTTGTCGACAGCCATCTCTGGGTGTGCTGGAGTGTTGTGCCATTGAATTAAACCATGCATGGGTAACTTTATGTGCCCTCAAAGCTTGAGTTTTCCCACCACCAATAATGCTTAACACTGCCGTTTTATTGTTCCTCTCTTTCTGCCTTTTATGTAGCGACAAAATCAAATCAAAGGCCTGCATCGTATAAGGCAGGAAGGCAATCCAATTACTTTCGACACATAGACCTGTGCATTATGGAAATTCCTCTCGTACTGATGGTATACATTGTCGATTTGGATGTATAAAGAAACTATTTTCCAGGGATGAGACAAGAGATTGGGAATAAAAGCAGAGAACGAGCATGTCAGAAAAACAAAGAGCTTTATGGTCCATTGTGAGACTGTGAGTCAGTGAAGTAAAGAAAAGAGAAAATGAAGGAATCAAGAAGACTGTACAATGCAATAAAACCACACAGGAACAAGTTGGTCCAGATGAGAAGCAGGGTCAACAAAACCCAGTCACTTCACAGGAATGTTCTTGTTTATGCATGGTCTAGTTCCATTTGGGCAATGTACAAGTCCTATATTACGCAAAACTGACTCTTGTGAGCTGTTACCTCATCAAAAACATACCTGGAGTTGTGTTTTGTTTCATTCACACATGTTTGTGTAACCCTTTATAATTAGTCTGTCTACATCTCCAAAGCTCAAAATACTCTGTTCCACCTTGTGATGTCATGAAGCGGTAGTTTTCATCTACATTAGCAGCCACCTTTTACATTTTGTTTAGTAGAGATTGACAGTTCCAGGGCTGAAATTATCCAAATGATTCTAATGAAGATGTATGGAGTTTAGAAACACATTAGAGCACTTCCTGTATTACCACATGACATCACAAGGTGGAACAGTTTACTGTTTGAGAAAATAACACAGACAGTGTTTTTGTGTTAAACATGTGTGAATGAAACAAAACACAACTCCGGGTATGTTTGTGAAGAGGAAACAACATTATAGTTCAGAAAAAAGCGTAATATGGGCCCTTTAGACTGACACTAAACACCTAAACCACTCACAACCACAGTCCAAACGACATGTTCAACTGGGCAGCGCGTGGAGGTCTAAAGGGGAGAGTGAGGGGGCAGGAGGGGCGGGGTCTGGCCCAACAACTCCGCCCCTGTAGGTGTTAAGAGCCCTATGACATCACAGGCCTTCGATGTCATAGGGCTCTTCAAATGCAGAGACGGAGTTTAACCACAGGCACACGCTCTTGTTTTTTTACTGTTCTAAACCACAAAGCTGCTAATTGGTCTGCACTAAAATGTCAAGGAACAGTAAAATGCCACTAAAACACCATGTAGCCCTACACAGATTAGTAGCAAAACAGTTTATTTCGTGTTTAGTCCTAAACAAATTTGAGTTTGAGGGCTCCTGTATCCTGTATTCTCATGTCCACATCTCTCAGTCTACTCCAGGAAGCCATGGCCAATTGACATTCCTTCTACATCCAATCTGCGTGTTCTATTATTTATTTAAAATTATATTTAGCTCCCACTTATTCCTCTGCATTGTATGTCCATATTGTAAAGTTATCTCAAGCTAAACACATCGGCCGGTCTCTACCTGCTTTACTGACTGGCCTAATAAATTTACTTATCTCTTATTGACCAATGAATGTTTCACTGCTTGATTTTCCAACCATTTGTGTTGGTTGAAATTTAATCAGCAATTTTGTGAATCCCCGCTTTCTGTCTTTTGTGTTGATTTGGGGAAATACAACAATAACTTGAATTGAATGTTAAAACAAATTGAACCAAATAGTAGAAAGGTGAGCATAATTATGTTTATCAATACTGGTCATTCACAAAATAAGTTCAGTCTTTTCAAGCTGCGGTGTTTGTGTCTTTCTGTTTTCTTACTGCTTTTAAACCACTGTATTTCACAAACTACTCACCCACACTCCATTTATTACTTCTGACAAGTTGCCACCTTATTTTTACTGCTGGCCTATTGGAGTCGTATGATGTTTCTGTCTTTTTAAGGCTAGTTAGAGAGGTCTGCACAAAAATGTTGAACAGAGGTGAGACGTTTTGGCAGCTACAGAAAATTGGACCGTGTAGAAGTGCTCGCGTTGCCTTGAGAGGAAAATTATTTTTCAATAGCGTGCTGCTGTTTGGGCCATTTGCTGGAGATTTGAGCAATGTGGATAAAGACTTTACCAAGGGCTGAGGTAATTATGGTAAACATATGTGCGGTGAATGCCCAGTTTTCAGCTGTACAGTTAAGATATGATTGTGCTCTCCACTGCCAAAAATATGAAAGATATAGATTTCTTTTATCCATATACTAAACAATTGGCATTAAACATAAAACATTTATTTTGCGTTGAGGATTCAAAGCAACCTGAAACTGCCAATGGATAAAAATATAGGATATAAAAACAAGAAACTGGTAAACTGGTCCAAAATTTCAAAATGATCCATGTTAAAATCAAGTATAATATGATGCATTTTTATGTAGCGCTTTTCCACCTTCAAGGCACTCAAAGCAACCACTCATTCACACACTCATTCACACACCAGTGTATGCAGACGCTGGGGACAGGTTAAGTTTCTTGCCACGCAACAACGCAGCGTTCATCTATGGGAGCTGTATCGGACCCGCTCTACCAATGATGTCTATGTCAAGAGCGAGATTTGAACCACCAACCTTCACATCAGTGGACAAGCACTGAGCTTCTGTGGCTATGTTTTTATTTAGTTCAAGCTGCATCATTACCTCGAATTAACCATAATATCTTTAAATTTTTATACAAAACGGGCACATTTTGGAGTGGTTATGTAATACATAGGACCTAGTGCATAGGCTGCGGATTTGTGATAGTCTTCTGTTAGTGTTGTGGCATCATCAGTGGAACATCAAGAAGGACTTTCTGTAGGACTTTAGTTCAGCCTTGAGAACTAGACCATTCATCTGTTGCCAAGGAAACACTCCTCTCTAATAGCCACATTCACTGACTATACCATGGTATATACTGTGAAGTGGAAATGCCAACTTGGAAGTCTTCATATTGTAATTCTGTTCTTTAGTGTTATTACTGTTTGACATTTCAGATACCTCTCTGTTTGATATTTAATTTATTTTATTTATAGGTTCCAGGTTCTATTCCCAGACTATGAAATCCTTACTGCCTGGAGGTATGTTTTCTTTGGTTATGAGTAGATAAGAACTTATTCTGTGTTGTGAACTGGAACAGCCGATTCCCATTGGGTGAGTGCCGAATCTCTGCTTCTCGTGCTCAGATCTGCTAAAAGAGTAGAAATACAGTTTGAAGACCAAGGGAACATAGGGAACAAAATAGCAACTAAAAGCCATCTCTTTGTCCTTACTTCTGAAAATTATATATTTAAAATTAAAATATATAAAAAGGTCTATTTTGTCGTAATTTTCAGTTTATTAATTAAATATTCTAAAACAAAAATACTGATCTATAAGAGGGGAGCTGATCCAAAACAACAACTCCCCACTAGTTTTTCTGACCAAGATCCTGGTTCAAGACAAAACAAATATGACCTAACTTTACAATAAAAATAAATTTAGGATGGAAGTATAATGTCATCATTTATGACACTTTTGTAATGATGCTGTGTTTGAATTTTCACATTTCTTCTTCTTCCAACTGTGCATCTAGACCAGGCCTGGGTCCAGACCAAACTGACTGAGGGAGCATCCAAGTTTCAAGTTTCTAGGTCCACAGGCCTGATCCAGATGCAACGCATAGGTGAAAATAGAAAAAAAGTGCTTACAAATCCTGGTAGGTAATACTATGAAAATCCTCTATATAGTATTCAGTGTCTTAAACTGCACAAATCAACTGTATATGTAAAATCTTCAGAAAATCCTACCCCCCGCCCCTGGGTTTGATGGGAATTAATGTTCACAAGTCTGCAATGTTACACAAAGTCTTAAGGGTTTATTTCAGGTTTTCATCCATACCAGCAACAGTTTTGCCTCTACCAAGTGTCTTCTAGTTAGATACTGTACTCACCAGCTCTGCCGCCACAAGGATCAACAAGAGAAAATGATAGAGAAATCTCCGCGCTGCTTCTGAAATTGTGTCGAAGAAGTGCACAAGTCCTGACCTTTCGCTCCGTAATGTAGTACAATCTGTCTGATAGTGTGACAGCAGCGTGAATGGGAATTTAAATGAAGCGCTCTTAGGCAAAATTATAGTGGCAAGGAGCAAAAGAGAAGCAGATGAAGAAGGGAATGGGTTTCCCAGACAGTTGTGATGAGTTCAACTAAAAAAATATATTTGAAGGTTACAAGTAACAGGTGTGACGAGGGGGTATATTATTTTGTAATGAGTTTTGGTTGTCTGCAGCACTGCACATTTTACACAGCATACGAAAAGAAAACACATACTGATGCCTTTAAAACGCAAACAGATCTGGACTGTTCTGTCACACCTTAACTAAAAGTTGACATTTTAGCGTAACAGTTAATCAATAGTGATTTTAAGATGTACATTACAGGAGTTAGTGGGCCAGTGGTTAAAGAGGTTGTTCGACAGCTCTTTTGTTTACTTTTTATAATGTTTTCCATCTTTACATACTTGCTTGTTAAAAAGATTGGGGATTTTGCCAATAATGTTTAATGAATCAGAATCTCTACACGGAGAAGAAAGCTGAGGAGGAGGAGGAGCACACAGAAAGGCGGTGTCAGTATCTACTAATTAACCAAATGGTTGCAATGATCGTCTTATAACCAGAATCTTAAACTCCCATTCTGACTAACACATACTGTTGTGTTCTTTGGCAAGACACTTAACCAGATTGTGCGTGTGAGTAATTGGACATGGCTGCAGAGGCTGTCACTTCTGTTGTTCAGGGCAGCTGAGGCTACAGTAGAAACTTCATACTTCCACAAGTGAAAATAAGAACAGTGTTATCTTATAACACAGGGGGAAGCTTAAAAAAGTAGATTTTGCATAATATAACCCTTTTAAACATGTGGGAATTACAGAAAGAAAGATGGCCGCCGGCGTAACAGGCTCACAGGGGGACCAGGAGAAGAAGGGGTCTGTCTGGTGTAAAAGAGAGATGTGAGTGACAGACGGAGACAGAAGTAAAATAAGAGGAAGAGCTTCAAGCAGCGTCGTCCTGCCAGATGGATGGAGACGTGCAGAGGGACTTAAAAGCCAAAAGTGAAGCGAGAAAATGAGGGTGAACCGAGCAGATGAAATCCAGCCCCCTCTCCCTGTGAAAACCTGTGTGATGTTTCCACCAGACAGTCTTTTGAAGAAGATCGCTGACAAAATAGAAAGATCTCAGATACAATTGTTTGTTCTTATGTCACTGGATGTGATGGGGATTACAAGTATTTAAAGTGGGACTTAACACCAAAACTCCACCCATAGACATAGTTCAAATGGAGCTCTTAAACTGGGAAGTGCCTGGAGGACTAAAGAGGAGGGAGGGGTGGAGTCTGGCCATATCAGGAACAGATCGGTCTAACAGAAATAATAAACCTGCCAAACTCCGCCCCTGTAGCCAGGTGTCCCTAATTGAAGGCCTCTTCAAATGTACTGGACAAAGGAGGCAGTTTTAGACTCAAAACACATTGTCAAAGCAACAAATCAAACTACCATTCACTTTTACATTTAATTATTAAAAACATTTGTCATGAATTTTCCAGTTCACCCAATACAATACAAATTCAAATCTATTTAATTTAAGTCAAAAGTAAAAAAAAAAAAAATCCATTGAGCATTGAGAAAGCAGAAAAGTGAACTTTATAATGCCTTGCTCAGCAGCTGGATTCTTGTAAGAAATCTATCTTATCCTGCTGGAGGCAAGGCTATTTCATCCACCCTGCAGTGGACCTGATCAGTCTGAAGAATGAACTGGAACTTATGTGCATGTTAAACCTGATCAGATTTTATTCTGTTTGTAAAATAAACACACATAGGTGTTCAGGACAATCATGGAACAAATTTCATGAATGCTATTCCTTGGAGGGTCACAACCACAAATTATACAGCGAAAAAGTTGAGTCACATCCCACGTACTTATGGACCTAACTGTCTACCTATAACAAGTACTGAGGAAGGGACTTGTATTACAAATCAGAAACATTATAAAACAATACACATTAATATGGTTTTAGGGATAATGAGTATAATTGGTTGTGTAACTATTTCACTAACAGAAAACAGTATGTTTTATGAACAATCAGGTATCAGAAATGAATTCTATAAAATATGGTGTACCACAAGGTTCAATTTTGGAACCATTATTATTTATTATCTATGTAAATGATTTTGTCTCTGCTACAACTTTAACATTGATATTTGCTGATGTTCCAAACATTTTTATTTCAAATAGAAATAAAGATTTTATATGTTTTTTTTGTTTTTTTTTTGATAAGTTAAACTGTGACCTCATTAATTTTTCAGAGTGATTCAAAGCAAATGAATTGTCATTAAATGTAAAAAGTCTAGCTTTAAGCTATTTGCTGAAAATAAAAAATATGATTGCCTTCCATTTTCCCCCGATTTAACATATTGGAATATTGTGTGGGGAAGTACCTTTACTACTTATTTAAACCAATTTCTTATTACTCACACATTTTTTTAAGAATAGCAACATTGTCTAAACCTAATGCTCCAAGTGCTCCTTTGCTTTTCAATTTGGTATCATGGTCCAAACTCATGGAACAGTCATACAGACCTTCTTCAAACCTCAGTGCCACTGTTGATGTACAAATCTAAATTCAAATCTATGCTGATGACACAGTATTTGAGTGTCATCATATTTGACTTTATAAAAGCAAAAGTGTCATGTATAAGAAAACATGTTGTAAACTGTCTTGTTATGTTTTATCTTTGATCATGATCTTTGATGAAAAATGTTTCTATCTTCTGGGAGCGGTGTCTTCAAAAGCCTTTTGGCTTCTACCACTCCCATGCACATGGTAACTATTGTTCATTATACATGTGCATTTTTACCGTTTGGCTTGTTTCTATGTACTGTATTTTTTAAGAAGTGCTAAATAAATAAATAAATAAAATACACTGTCACAATAATGGTGCCAATCAAAGGGTATATATCACCATACAGAGAGTGTTTGTGTAATCCCTCAGTTGTCCAGGTCTGATCCATAGTAACAGCCAAAAATTGCCAATAGGTGTGAAAACATCTACTAGGAGATGTATGAATATGTTACGTATGACTCGGGCACAGTGCACACTTATTGTAGTTTAATAGACCTAGCCTAAATACAGAAACTGTAAACAATAGGTGTTTGGAGTTTCAGTAGTTAGCTCCTCCCTTCAGATAGATATAAGGCAGTGTCCAGCAGTAATCTGACCAGAACGAAGAAGAGGAGCCTAAATACAGAAACTGTAAACAATAGGTGTTTGGAGTTTCAGTAGTTAGCTCCTCCCTTCAGATAGATATAAGGCAGTGTCCAGCAGTAATCTGACCAGAACTGAAGAAGCGGCTTGGATGAGCAGCGAAACGTCTTCACTCTTACAACTTTTTGTCCAGTTGACAGATTTAATTTTTGTCTTTTACCACCATACAGAGAGTGAATTGGCAACTTTCACTTACGCTCATATGTGCACCTATGCAAATATAAACAGTAATTTTAGGTACCTTTACTTTACTTTTAATTCACTACATTTTTTTAACTGGACTGAGAAGTAATATCTTATTATTGTTTGAGACCTGCTGAAAAGCCTGAGGGGTTTATTGTTTATCAAGTTCATAGTTTGAGCAAACGCAAAAATACAAATAAAAACAGAAAAAAAACATTGATTCAATTGTTTCTGCTGAACAAAATCCAGCACAAATCTTTATCAAAATCAATACAATTGAAGTCTTATAAGACCTGAAAAAACGTGAAAAATACTTTTACTTTTACTCTTTAAGTACATTTTTAAAGGGGTACTTTTATACCTTTACTTTGTAGGTAGATTTTTTCATGTGATTCTTTTACTTTTTCTTGAGTATGCTTTGCTTCTGTATCTGTACTTTCACTTAAGTAACAAAATTGAATACAAACAAAAAGTTATTGGGACCTCAAAGAAACTCAGTGCCAGAAAATACAGAGCTATTTCCAGTCTAAACACAAATAATGGGTTTTTGATGAGGCAACAATGTTGTTACATTGAACATTTGAAGTAAGCTCTAGAAGTCAGTTTGGTGTAATATAGCCCATATGTCAAAGTGATGGGGATGGATTGAAACAAAATGTCAACAGAATAGTTCTGCTGCCAAATATAACGAATACAGTACAGTTCAATAGACCAAGAAAATAGTCTTAGCAAAGGGCTTGGTAGAAATATTTAGACAGTTGTGGTAAAAATGAATTGGGACAGGATTAAAAATGAGGAGCCTTGAGCCTTGCCTGGTTGAATAAAATAACAAGCGTGAACAGTCCGAGTCTATGCCAAAGACTAAATGTTTGCAACACGGGAGGTGGTGAGAAGGCTGCAGCCCGCATGAATAAAATATGGCCCAGTGCGTCTTGAGTTGTTGCCAGTGGGTTTGGGAGTGTGCAGTGCATCGACAGCACTAATAAGAGACAAAGAAACTCAAACGGACAGTGAGTGGAGCACCCAAACAAGACTGGCACACAGACGGATTCACATGGAGAAGTTGTCATTTACTCAGCATGGGGAGAGGGCTCAGAGAGAGCTCACTGAGATGCAGTAAAAGTCTTTTATAAGCACATAGTTATTGTTTTTGAATGTTATATAAGAAGAGTCAGATCATGTAGTTTGAAGTTTATGAATAAACAAAAGAAAAATCGTGTGCATTTTGGACAGTGCAAGCACTGAACATTTTAGGATGGTTGCGTTCTATCATACCTGCATATTTACATTCTTTTTGTGCATCTTTTTTGGACTGCCTTGACATTTTTATTGCACTTTAAGAGAAAGAGAGAGGGGGAGAGACAGCAAGGGAGAAAGAGAGCCCAACATTTGACAGTTAATGCATAATATTTGAACCCATTTTGATTAAATGTAATGGATTTGCCAATTGCCAATTTCCTTCTCTGAATCGTAATAACTCTGCTTGACCACTTGGGGGACAGCTACTAAAAACAGAACCAAATTATCCCCTTTTCATAAACACTGATATCTACCCTTGAACTATTCTTATACTTTGCTAAAAAAAAGACAATATGATTTTGTGAAACCTCAATTACATAATAGAGCAGCCAAGCAAAACAATGGAGCCTTCTAGTGGGAGAGAAGAGAACTGATCTAAAAGACTTAAAACAAATAAAGATGGCGGACGAGGGGGAGAACAAAGAATTTACGAGTGAAACCCTGATTATATTTACACACTGCGCTAAAGCATTGTGCAGCAATCTCCAGTAATTACACAAAACTCATTTAAGGAGCCTCCATTTGTGCCATGATCTGCATTCAGAGTAGAAAATGAGATGGCGAGAAAGAGAGAAGAAATGAAAATACAGGGAGACGGCCACCATTATGTTGATCAAAGGCGACAAACAGCCCAAACCAGGGTTACAAATACAATTTAGAGAGTGTGAAAAGGGTTGGGGGACATAAACAGTGGATCTGCATTACTGAAGCTGGCAGGAAAATGAGCAGAAGAAATGGAGCCAGTGTATCAGAGCAGATAAGTGCAAGTGGTACAACACTGGCTCACAGAATAGGGTTTGGGTCACAAAATCTGAACAGTTTGTTTGTGGATTTGAGAGGAAGCTTGTAAATTCAAAAGCCCTGTTATAATTTTCATAGATATTGTAAACTGCACTATATCTGTAGCTAAAATGATGAAGCATTTTATCGATCACAAACCCTGGTAGAAAGTGTGAGGATATGGGTGATGACTTTTTTGGGATGAGGGTGTGTTGGCTTTGTAATACAATGGTCCATCCTGCTTCCCTTTGTCTGAAAAAGCAGTTCAAAAGCTGTGCACATGACCCCAAAATGTACACTAGCATTCAAAAGTTTTGTTTTTTTTTAATTTTCATGATTATTTACATTGTAGATTCTTACTGAAAGCATTAAATATAAAAATGAACACATGGAATGCAGTAAACAACAAATAAACTAAAAAAAAAAAACAGTTTTAGATTTTTAAAAACAGCCTTTACCCTTTGCTTTGATCACTGCTTTGGATACTTGGCATTAATTGACCCTGACATGACACACACGGGACTTTCAGGTGACTTCAGCATGAAGCTCACTGAGAGAGGGCCAAGGGTTTGCAGCGTTGTCAACAAAGCAAAGGGTGGCTACTTTGAGGAATTTGAATCTAAAATGTCACAAAAAATATTTTGTAACATTTTGAGTTATTTCATGTTTTTCTTTACTACATAATTCCATATATCTTGGACCATATATTTGATGTCTTCTATATGTATATAAAATGTAGAGTAAGTAAACAAATGTAGAGAAGTAAACAAAGACACAAAAAAAACCAAAAAAAAACCAAAACACTGAAGGAGTAGGTGTGTCCAAACTTTGACTGATAGTTTATGCATGTGAATACTAGCAAGGGTCAAAAGGTTTGTGAGAGCAGTTTAAATACTTACTTCCTCTTTTCATGGTCTGAAAATCAGGTGACCCAGTTTGAAGACTGTATCAAACTGTATCAAACTACTGTATCTTACATTTGACTAAAATGGACTAGTACTTGATCTAATTCATCCATCCAAAGCATAAAAAGCAAATGGTAGATTTTCCCTGTAGTTTTCAAGAGGATCAGATCAATTTAGGCAATATATCAATGAGCAGGTTTACGGTTTGAACTACTAGCCGCACGGTGGACAGTTTGATTCCCATTGCTGACGTTGCACACTGCCATTGTATCTGTGAGCAATTCACTTCCACCTTTGCCTGTAAGAATGATTGAGATGCATGAATGATGGGAAAACTTTGGAAAAGAGCCTGCATATCTTATTGTTGTGCAAATGCAATTCTGCCTGTCTGCATTTCTGTCCAATTGTTTCGCTGCTCTTCTAACCATTCTATTTTTCTTATCTAAAATGATATTCAACGTATAATTCCTTTTGGGGAAATAACATTTTGTGGAGGCTCTGAGCAATGCTGAGAAAACGTATGACAAGGCCCAATATGTATGAAAATGTTGACACTTCACAATGTGTAGCCACTGTGTGTTTAGCTTGTCTTGAACGTCTTGGCTTGCACGCTGTAGCTACATTATTCATGATACACATTTAAAACACAGACAAGGTGACACTGCCGGCGCTGGATTGGACACAGTGCCAACAAGCTGCTACTTACTGCCTGCTGTTCGTGCATGAGCTGCAGGTAGTAAGTAGAAGATTAAGTGTCAGGGCTGAGGAGTATGAGTAACAGGATCATACTCACTGTGATTGTAGGGTTTAGACCGAGGAACGCCATTTAAGTGCTTAAGACATGCATTTGATAGGAAAACAAAACAAATGGCTTACAACAGATTTAAAACATACAAATCGGTGCAGATATTTGTTTATGTTCTGTTTTGTAAATTGTAAAGTGGATATATATTGGGTCTTTCACGATAACTTTGCTATTTGCTTCCAAAAAACTGAATATATTTCAAGGACATGCAAAACTGGATACTTTTGGTGCCACAAATGCAGTTTCATAACCTGGTGAGACACATTTATACTCACACCCGCACCTGTTTTTAATGTTTTAAATGGACTTATGTACTTGTATGTATGTGCATCTATTGTATTATGTATTTGTTTTGTTTGTTTTGTTTGTATTGTTCTGTATTTGAACAGGGCCCGTGAAAAGGAGAGTCTGAGTGCTCTCATTGGGCTCTCCTTGTATAAATAAAGATAAATAAATAAATAAATAAATAAGATACCTACAGCGCTTTACATTGCCTGTGCAATCTCCCCCCAGTGTGGTTCAGTAGATCACAGTGTGAGACTACTACTGGCCAGAGCTGGGATTGAACCACTGACCTTTGACCCACTGTTGGCTTTGTGGAAGAGGGACTCTTAAAATTTAATATGGGACTATTGCTATCAATATATCAATACTGACTCAGTTCAAACGTGGGTATCAATACTGTCATGCAAATATCTATACTAATTAACATACGCACATTTTAAGGCTTTTAGACATGTTAAAGTAGTTTCTTCATTGTTTTGCGTCAAAATTGCTTCACCAGCAGCATTTTGGACTGATCCATGTATTTCAGATGTCTTGTTTGTCCTTAGGCCTATTTGAAGCCTTTTTGTATACATGTATATATATTTTTAAATGCCTACACTCATAATCCAGGTAATCCAGGTCCAAAAAATGCTCACCAAAAGTACTTAGTATTTTATAGATACCAAACATTGTGGTATCGCCCGTTCCAACTTGATTCACAGAATTGCACAAATAGACACAAACTTTTAAATTCTTTCTTATTTGGTAACACACATTTACTTATTGTAGAGTTGTCATCCATTCAGGTACAAATTGCACATCAACCGTAAAAGTAACTTAATAAAATGTATAGTATATCAAAAGTTCTATGAACATTTTTCTCAAGGTTGCCCGTTGGATTTGCAAAGTTGATAGACTCTTTTAGATTTCTCTTTCTCATCTCACATTCAATATTGTATAAAAAAGTCATATTTCTTGGCGCGTGCTGTTCCAACCCAAGGTCAGTGCGCTCATGTAAAGTTTGCAGTATCCCAGTCAGCACATGTCTCTGTTCTCCATCTCCTGCTCTCCTCTCAAGGTCATTCATTCAGCCATAGTTACAATACTACTGGCCTACCTTTCTCACTGCTGCCAAATAACTATATATGCAGCAATTCCAACTTTTTCCTTTTTGTTCCGTGGAAGCCCAAAAGTTCATCTTCCCTTCTCTGTTTCCAATCTCCCCTCTTGGTGATTGTGTCTGATTGTGCACTTTTTGTCTCCTCTGCTCGATAACTCTTTCTAAAGTCATTATGTCTAAAAAGCTTTCCCTTGCTAGCTGTTTTTTTCTATTTTGATATCTTTCTCTTGTAACTTTTAACACCCCCATTGACTTCCATACAGTCTTCTTATCCTATCGTCTCATGCCAAGGTTCGCATCATTAGCAAAGGTCAAGCCAATTGGCGCTTGGTGGGACACACTGACGCACCATTTTCATCCAAAGATCTCCAAAAGTGTTTTGGGTGGATGCCTATCTCCCCAAGGTTAAAGAGGTAGAAGGAAAGTTCATAATTTCAGTTCAAATTGGATCAAAAAGTTGAAATATCACTGTGGAAAGTTTAAGATTCCATAAGGTTAAGGTTTAGGGTTTTGTAAATCAGTTGTATTTTGTACTTTTGAACTTCTTATGTTTGAACGTTACAATTAATCTTAGCGTATTGGAATTGGCTATTTTAAGTCTACTCACTGGTCTTGGTTGGAATGATCCGGAAATATCAACATTGAGAAAGCTAGATCAGTTAATCTCTATACAGAGTGCTGGAAATTATACACGTGATTTTTTTTTTTTTTTTTTACTTTACTGTTTAGCTTTAACTTTACTCGCTAGCTCTTTAAATTTACTCTCTAGCTCAAGATCTGCTCCTTACAGTTTGCCAAGTGTCTTTGAAAGATCAAATGCAGAGGGCAAATTCCCTACAGGGACAATAAAATGTACCTCAACCTTAACTTAAGTGTACTTATATTGGTCAAAATACTGCTTCTGTTACATTGACACAGCAATCTATTTTTATATCTGCACATACTGTACATCTCGAGACAGGTCACTGACAACTCAGTATCAATATGGAGTGCCTCAAGGGAGCATAAGGGAAGCATAAGGCAGAAGCCAACACTAAGAAACAGCAGCGGACAAGAAAATTGCTATTAAAGACCAAGGCACAGAAAGAAGCCAGAGTAAAAGAGGACGACATGAGAGTAATGGTGCTAGTAGCATTAGGGAGGTCTCTGGAAGCCACTTTGGGATGAATTAGCCGAGTAAATCAGCCCAATGCCTGCGTGTGTCCTCTGCAACTCGCCAGCAGAATGGGCTCAGTGCTTGCAGATGGCTTTGTGGACATTACTCTGAATGTAAATATGTTTCACACTGACAAGGAACTCCCTCACTTGCGGATAATAGGACTCCATTATCCACTTGTTTATGGCACACTTTGAACACGATGTAATGGGAATAGTACTGCAGAGATTACAAAATAGAATTAGTATGTATTTTAAGGTGCACTATGTAACTTTTATGGTGGGGGTTCGCCACTTGCTTGCCTCAAAAGAAATGTGATTGCTTTGCCGAGAAATACTTCACAGTGAGGCATTAAACTTATCCATCTTGCTCTTATTCAATTACAGGTTTTTTATTGCTCAAAAATACCTTGAAAAACATGTATTCTTGTGAGCATGGTCTCCTCTCCACAGATCTGACCTGTAACTTGGCCTAGTGAAGTCACATGCTTGTGCATGGTGATTGATAAGTTTACTGCCTTAATGTGGAACAATCTAGGCAAAGTAATAACATCTCAATGGAGACAAGCAGGTGGCAGACCTTCCCCATAAAAGTTACATAATGCAGTAGTTCCCAACCTTTTTTTCTTGAAGTCCCCCTGTGTGAATCAGAGGGTCACCCTCTGTGTAAAACTGCGGCCCTCACAAAAACATCACATGATAAAAAATCATAACTAAAAAGCATGTTTTTAAATTCCCATACTATTTTTTTTTTTACTGAAATCCCAGTTGCTCTTCTTGGGGATCCCAGCTGTTGAGAACCACAGCAGGGTGCACAATGCACCTTTAACATCCGTTGGTCCTGAGGCCAAAAAGGGGGTATAGTGGCATTGTGGATTCAATTGTAGGTTCCATAGCACACACGTCCCTTTACTAACATCCCATAGTTTGTTTACCAACAATATTATATTCATGAGACTGGTCTATAGTCCACCAATCTTCTACTTTAGTATGACTTTAACACATTTGAATGTATTGTGTAATGTGCCTGCTTTTACCACCAATATACACACTAATACAAGGCGAGCAGTGTCATTGTAGCTGTAAGGCTGTTCTTTTTGCTATTATTACTGTTTCTGCTTGTGCACAGTTACTTAATAAAGGGCCCTTATGAAAGATTCAATGTCAAGTTGTTGGGGCATTTTAATATTTATTTATGAAGATCTGTTACACCGATACAATGCAGCAAAATGTATCATGTACGTTGTGTAGTTTTACATCTTTTGACTAAAAATGGCCAAAAATAAAAAAGTCAACCCTTCTAAGGGTGGAGATTCTAAACCATATGATTTAGTGCTAACTAGTTCTTCATGTAGTGTGCTGTCCAAAGGTTCAATGACTTCAATTAAACATGATGCAATCAAGTCATAGCTGCTCAACTTAAATTTCAATTATTTCTTGACAATACTGGTACAGTCCACACTTCTAAGTTACTGAATAGGTGATTCAATGACAATGCCATGCACCGACTCCAGAAACCAAACAAATGTACAGACCTACCAGGCTAGTGTGCAGCATTCATCCTGTTAAATTGTGCTCACTGCGTCACACCCAAAGCTCGCTGATGACCATAATCACTCTGAACTGTCATCCACAAATGACTTGTCAGTCGCCTATTCAACCAACTCCCTCCAACCCACTCAACCTAATTGTGACTTCTTTCAGCTTCTTTTTCTCTATTGATTACAATTGTGCTCCACCTCCTCCTATTGTTGCAATTCCACGCTAAAGCATGTCAATTTACTGTTTTTTTACAGATATTTGCTGTCTTGCTGCTATATCCTACAGGTTGCATTCATGTTTGAAAATGTAAATAATGGTTTCAGAAGCTCAAACTGGGGTCAAAGGTCTTGTATAGCATGAAAAGTCTAAAATTTTGTTGGTAACTAATAACCACCTGGTTGACCTTGTGTATTGCTTGTGTTACTGAGTGGAAAAACAATGTAGAGAAAAATATGTGTTGTCTTAACAATTCTTGATGTCTAAGGCAGAAGTTGATCTACCATCAGTACAGGATATGCTACACATTGTAGCATTATTGCCAACTGAAGTCTGCTACCTTCTGCTTCCAAAGGTTTAAATAGTCCTGGGTTTGTATCATGTTGATACAAGAAGAAGGCCAAGGCAAATTGATATTAAACTTCTCTGACAAGTTGACTAAGGATACTGAACAAGTGTTAGAGAAGTGCAAACAGAACAGTTAAATGATGCTCATCAAAGATAGACCAAATCACATGGAATTGTCAGCAATAACAGAACTGAAATTGCCCAAGTGTTACAATTATTCAGCCAGTGGACAATTCAAAAACACAATCTGTCATTTTGTACAAGTTCAATCATTTTGAAAAGATCTTGCATTTTGATTTTGTGCTTACTTATCACCTGCAGAAAAAGAAGACATTTTCAGATTTGTTATGCTGTCGATGGCCTTGACATCAAACTCTAAAAACTACACTTAACAACAATAACAGTCCCTGTTTCTTCTTAATTTACTAGTACCACATTCTCTGCCAATTTGCTGAGGTCTTTTGGTGTTGGTCCGAGATGATAATGGCTCCAACTTCAAATCATTCGCTCGTTCAGCCCATCTTTTCATTCATGCATTTGCCACAAAGCCAAATTGTTATGGATCTACAAAGAGTAATGACCATAAGACAGGTCTGTGGTGTGGGAAGTTTATCTCAATCT